>JACXGJ010004511.1:0-44854 GCA_016801105.1 Esox niger
ACTACTCTCCTCCCTCTCTCGCCTTCTCTCTCAGTCTCTAAATGGAGAAATTAGAAGAAGCTTGTGTGTAATTAGAATTTGTCCTCTCCATCCTACTATGTCAAATCTGCTGCCAGGTCTGCTCTGGGAAGAATAGACTTGTGTATTTGGGTTTTAAAAAAAATTGAGAGGTGGCTTTCTCTAGTCAGTCTGTCACCCCCTCCCCCCCAGTGCATGTTGTGGTGTTACCTTGCCAGGCATTTTGCTTTTAGGTGTGCCAGTATTCAACGCACAGCAAAGCCTCTATCTGCAATGCTGAAGCTGCGACAAATGGTTGTGGTTTATGAGTGTCTCACCAAAGGTAATTATCAGCAACAGCATAACAATCCTGTCGAGATAGGCTGCGAATCTGTGGCCCAGAATTGGAAATCTATCTGTTTATAAAGAGAAATACAAATATTCTTCATTTATTTATACAGAGAAATCAACTAAACAATCAAAAAAGGAAAAAAAAACATACATTAAGAAAAACAACAACATTTAACAATAAAAATATAATTTATGAAAATTGTAAAATGTCTTTTAGGAACTAAAACATTTAAGATATGACATTTTGAATGACATTAATGTAGGTGAAAAATATTCAGCAGTTTTATCCAGTTCTGAATAGGCCTGCGGTGTCTCTAGTTCTGTCCAGCCTTTGTAGCGTGTTTGGTAACTGCTGTTCTTCCAACTTATTTTCTCTGTTAGATAGTCCAGAAGTTTTGGCATGACTGCCTCATACAAAAGCATCAACCAATGTATGTCCCTTCTTGATTTCACTGACTCCCAGTCAACTATAGCAAATAACATATGTGAAAAGTTGCACGAGTGATAAAACGAAAGGCCGAATGATAGACTGCATCCAGAGATTTGAGAAGCTGAGGGATGCATATATAATATTACCGTAATCGAATTGTGACATAAAAGTTGATGTATTTTCTATGCTGACATGACAGGTATGGTTTATCAAACATTGTTATTTGCATTCAATTGCCCTAGTGCTTTTAAGTTATCCTGCGGATGTACCCAAATAAACCGAGATTTGATTGATATTATCTATTACAAAAAAATCAAGGGCTACACTGTGTTGATATAATGACAGGATTAATGTGATAAACAGTTATGGTCGCAGATTAAGTCATATGATGAAAATCCCTTGCTAATGATTCCTTGATTTCAAAGAGGGGATTTTACCCAGAACCAAGAACTATGTTCGTATGTGCTTGCAGCTAGTTGCAGTGGCGGTTTAAGTCTAGGAAGAGACTGGATGAGGCCTCAGCATCATCCACTTTTTTACCTTGTTCTTCTTATCAAAGCCAGACCGGCAACATTTTGAACATACCTTCTTTATAGTTGAATAGAACTGCCACTTCCAAATACACTTGCATTGCTGTCTTTTCAGTGGAGTAAATCAATAAGTTTAAAAATTATAATCTGAAGGGCACATACTGCCTTATAAGCTACCACTACAATGAAACAAAAAGCACTTAGCCACTTTGTTCAAGTGTAGGCCTACATTTTCTGAATCATCATCAAGTGCATTCATATACCTCTCTTATCTCACTTTCCTCAGATGTCAGCTGGAAAGGCCACATAGACCTGGATCAAATATTTTGTTCTGGGTCAATACATTGTCTGAGCTTTCTTGGGGAGCCAGGAGAGGGTAGACGTCAACATTGCTAATTTGTGATCAGTAGCACTGTCACTATTGCTATATTCATCATAATCAACATTGGCATAATTGTAATCAAAATGTGTGACGTTAGAATGACATGATGAAATTTAATCAATGTCTTCTTCACCTCTATCTGGTAACCTCTGTCTGGTGGCTTCAGTCAAATGTCACATTCAGAAATAACTTAAGCCGCTAAACTATTCACCTTAATGATGAAAGTAGTAGCTACAGATGCTAAACTACTACAGTAATGGACACTCATGTTATTTTCCTCCTTCCTTCTTTAGTCTGCCCTGCTTACATACCAGCGTTTCGTATTTTAAAAACTCAGCTGTTCATCTCTTGGGTAGTGTAGTAGGTGCATGTTGAATGAGTAATCTATATAACATCTTCCGGGCTGCTGCCATAAGAAACAATATGGGAAACACCATTGAGTAAAAGAGTGGGGTTCGATCAGAAACATAAATAATGTATTTCATGGCTTGATTTCATTTGGGGTAACACGATCAGATCCTAAGACAAAAAAATATTTTAAAAGAACTATGTATTAGTATGTTTTTATTTGAATCCAGAACAGGGCCCTAGGCCTTCAGGGGCCATGTAGCCCAAACCATGAAAACCCTTCACTTTCCAGTTTTCCATCTCATGGCAATCTGAAAATGAGTATAATAGTGATTCTGCTTATACAACTCTGGTAAAAAATTTAAACCACAGCACCTTTTTCTTTCCATTCCAAAAAACGTTGAAAAGGAAAGTTTTGAGTGAGGAACAGAAGGATTACATTTTCAGTGGTCTCTTAATTTTAACCCTTCTGTCTCTTAATTTTACCCCTCACTCAATACCTTCCTTTTCAACTTTTTTGGAAAGGAAAGAAAAAGGTACAGTAGTCTCTTATTTTTTTCCGGAGCTGTAGATAATGAGTACATAAACAACATGTATCACATCCAGCTCGAAATGGGAGGTTGTTATTGGCATTTGTAATAAATCTCAGTCTGCATCTTTAAGTATTTTATAAAATATTTTTCAACAGTCCATTTAGAAATGTTGTTTTGTTTAGGGGTGGAGCTCATTCAAATAATAAATAATAAATAATGCCTTTTTATATTGACATTACCATTTTACCATATTAGTATAATTTAGTATCCAGTGTCAAGTAATCGTAATAATCAAACCAAAAACTTAAAATGGCTGCTACGGAGAACATTATTGACAATTGTAACATTTCAAGGGCAATTAGGAAATAATCTCAGCCAGCACAGGATTATCAAGCAGGTACATTTTAATCCAAACGAACTGGAACAACAGAACCAACACACGGAGTCCAATGATAAACAATAACGGACCAGGACATGGAGGAAAAGACTGACCTAAATGCAGTTCACATACTGATGGGCTAACACCAAACAGGTGAGTGGAACCACAGGTGAATGGATTGAAGCTAATCAAATAAAAAGAACAGAAAACATCAAATAGGGACATGACAATAACAACCAAGGAAACCAAAACCTAACTAGGACTGGAACAATCCCATTATGCTGGAACTGTTAGAAGAGTGGGTTAATGCTGAGAGTTAATTTGAGTTTTCTGCAACTGCTAACACACATTCCCTGAATGTCAACTCCCTTTTCTGAAGACTATAAACACACTTCTCCAAACTCAATCCATATAGGCCAAATCGCAGACTCCTCACAGAAAAAAACAAAGCCATATTATCTGGCACATAATAAAGAAACTTTACTGTCAAAATCCAGGTCTAAAGAATCCAACACAATTACAGTACTTAATAGTCATTTCACACTGGTCAAATGAATTGAAAACACAAAAGGTATTAGTAATCAATAACCATAATGTGTTTCAGAATTACCCCTATCATTTTTGCACACATGACATATTGTGGGCAGCAAATTATAGAGTACGCTCAACTGTGCACAAAAAACGGAAAAGCCATAACTGTTTATTTTTTTGGTGAGGGGTTACGTTTTAATTCACCCACACTTGATATTTTGCACAGAAGAAAAAGTGTTTTTAAACAGGTATAAGGGTTTATTATGAAAATATTTTGTTCATCATTCTGCCTCAGCATTGTGTCTCTGGACATAGATTTCACCCTACATCTTACAGCTTTATTCTCTAACTGCCTTTGTACTTTGAAAAAACAAGGTTTTCTTGAATTATTCTTCTTGACCGTATTTCTTGAAAGGTTGATTTTAACTACTGTTTTTACAATTGCTAGTTCTTGGGCCTCAGAAATCATGCATGGTCTTCCAACATTAACTGATGTTTCTACAACAAGACTATCTGTATTGCTGCCATATACATTTAGAAAATATTTTTCAACTTCATGTAATTTCTTTGACCACATTGATGCAATAGTGAAACATCTCAGGTTTGTGCTACTCTAAGCCCAGCTTCCCTCACTGACATTGTTTTAAAAAATGGTCAAGTACACTGTCACAAATGTCATTAGACATAGGTTTTCTTCATTTTCCTCTCCATCATCCACCTCCTCTTCCTTCCCTTTTCTTCCTCTCCCTATGCCAGCATCCTGGATTTTGTTTACATCTAAACAACTGCATGTTAAGGGTGTTACAACTGCAGTGATTTCAGGTTGTATATTAATTTGCAATGTTTTCTACATGAAAATGTGTTGACAATTTTGCTTTGAAAAGAGTGTTGTTTGTCGAGTTATACAAAAAGTGGGAATTGAATAGTCCTTACAGGTTGAATACATTTCTTCTGGAATTTATCAAAAAGGATCTGTATATTCTGTATAGTGTTCTTTTAACTAGTTTCAGTGTGTTAGCAATTTTGAAAAACTGTATGTACTGTTTTGCAGAATTCTTCTGTATGTTGCGGTGACACTGTGTGCAAAACACTGGGGGCCCCAAATAGAAGCCAATGGGCCTTGAAATAGAAGCCAGTGGGGCTCAAAATAGAAGCCACTGGGCCTGAAAAGAGTAGCTCAGACCTTAGAGTAAATTTGGTTAATGACAAGAGTCGGGATGAGAGAGCTACATGTAGTTCAATTAATAATTACATTTAGCAATATCATGGTAGTGTCAACTTGAATAGAAATTCAGTAGATTTTGTTCAGAAGATAACTACCTTTTTTGTCCTGTACTGGTATGGCTACAGCAACTACACACTACCTCCATTACAAAAGCAAAAGATAAAGTGGGTGAAGAAGGCAATACTCTCTGTTCCTTTTCAGAATCCTATACCTTATCCTTAGCTCTTGTTATACATTCAATTAACATCCAAAGGAATCTGTTCTTGCATTTTGCAGAAGTTGTTGCCAGATTACTATATACATGTTTGGAAGTGGAGAACTGCTTTTTAACTGTAATTGTAAATACTTATGTAAACTTAAAGTTTTGAATGTTTGCTTTAGCTTACCTGATCGCAACACATTGATTTCTGCAGGGGAAATGACCACACCAGTCACAAAGTTATGGTCATTCTGATTCATTAAAAGTAAAAATGTTAGTGCCTTTACTGTACAGTATATAGCCACAATCATGAAAACCACAGTTGCTAAATTTACCAAGTTTGCAAAATGTATACTAATTGTGGTGATTTGTTGATTCGAGAGGAGCATTTTATTTAATTATGCCTGATCAGGCATTCTATTTTCCAAAAAGTAATGTTAATATAGGATTAAGCACACAGCTAGGGATTTCATTACTGCATTTATCTGCGTGCAAATCATTTTTTCCTCCAGCCACAATGTGGTGGGCTAATCCCCATTGTAAAACAGGTAATTACCATTAATTAGCCAATTGTGTGATAATTTACATTTTGACATTAATTACCGCATCACTTGAGCCACAAGTGAATAGAACAACACATAAATGTGTCCGTTAACTTTACAGCGCTCATCTATTCATCACATCATGTTTTAATTATACCAGGGGTTGCTCTGTCATACAATATACAACTGGACCTCTGAAGGGAAGACTCAAAATAACCAATTATCTTTCAACACTTTTGTTCTGATTGATGGGCATGCATTGTGGTTTACAGGTTCCTTCACCGCTGTAATTATGCTACTTTGGTCTACTGTTAGCATAGATAAAAAGCCCACTGTGCAATGCAGATAAAGATAAATTAATCAATCACAATTATTTTTAAAATGACTTTTTAGCATCGGCCAGTGCCACTGAGTGCTTCAAAGACACTCAGCAGCAAGAGGAAACATGCCGAAGCACTGTAGCCCAAAACTCCTTAAAAGACAAAAACCTATAAAGACACTTAGGCCAGAAATCAATTCAATCATGGGTTGAAGGAATTGTAGCTTTTCGAGGCAATGTTTCTACATTCACGAAAAGACCATTAATTGCATGCAGTCCACATTTCGGCCCAATTGAACACTTTCATTAATTAAAACCTTAAATAACTTGCCTAGAGAGGAACATTGTCCTTACCAGGTAACAGTATGTTAACGTTTTTTAAGTTGAAATTGTTAGTTCCTTTTTGGTCTTATAATATAAATTATTTAGAGTATATCTATTAGCCTTTAAAGAAAATAACTTTGAAATACATAATGTTCTAAGTTCCACTGTAATTCCTATATAGATACCCAAATGCAAGCTTCATTTAAATAAAAGTTTGCAAATCATGGATAGAATTTGTAACAAGCATTTTAATATCATGTTAGTTTTTCAATCCATATAACTGATTGAAAAATTAACATGATCAGTATTCCAGCCAGTATATCTTCAGACCCATCTCTAAACTTTTTTGCAAACAGGCTGGGATTTCTAATTTTTTAAACTAAGGACTCCAGTGTTAAGGCAATATCACCAGTCTGTAAAAACACAAGGAGAGAGAGGTTTGTTCATGTCTAAAAATGTCCAACTACAGACTTGAATACTTCCTTGTTAACATTCAATAAATACAAGGTAGCCTTCTGAATAGAATTGAATTCTACAGTGGTTCCCAAATGTCTTTGCCGGAGGTAGTTGTGAAGAACTTCCTGCTCCACCAGTCATAACCTAGGGGTGTAATATCACACTAGTATGGGGCGTTGTTCACAACTCTCTTCACCCTCAGTTTTCAGCTCAGCAATCGTGTACATGGTCACCAGCACATACAGCTGCTCCCCTCACCAATATTACCCCGAGTTCTCTCATCAATAATTTATAGTTCCATTTGTGTTAATGCCATGTTAGTATTCCTTTAAATATCAAACACATCTTCTCGCAAACACATTTAGAACTACTTATAGCATTCTTTTGGTTACTGTGGATTAATAATGTTTTCACTGTGAATCATTGGCCTGCAGCATCTCTCTAACACACGTCACAAGGATTGACTCATACTTGTATGCCGCGTTTCCACTGGTGCTCTACCCCGGCACCAGGGTCACACCATTATGCTAATGTCCAGATTTTTCTGTTTCCACTATACATTCGTTACCTAGGACTTAAGGAGGGGCTCGGGGGGATGGGAGGAGTTAACTATAAACACGATTTAGTTTTCCGGTTACAAAAAATAAAAGGCCATATTTTTCTGGTAGTAAAATAAAAATAATAAAACAGTAACACCATGCTCAGTTTGTTTACAATACCGCGTTTGAACCTGAGTAATCAAACCAATTTCTTCCTCAGACATGCGACCGGCTTCTTCACCTACACTCATAACATTGTAACTGTAAGCCAGTGTATTCATTATTTAGTTTGCTAAGTGTTTGGTCAAAACTATCTACCTTTAATCGAAGGATTTGGGAGAATTCTGCAAGGTAATTTTGTAATTTTGCATTGTTGTTGGTTCTGCAGGGTACGTCTCAGCGCTCTGTTTTTCTATTGAGTCAATATCGTACCATATTCAGTCGTTCCTACTCTTTCCGTTGTGATTCTTTGCTGCTCTGTACTATTGCTGTATTTTCTTTATTTTATCATGGATCTGTTTGTTAGATCGGATGAAAACCATTACGAGATGCCTAAAGACTAAGCAAATGATAGGCTATACATCGCACAGAGTGATAACATCTGAGATTCTGAGAGCACATCTAGCTCCACCGTCTGCCTTTCTTTGAAGATAAGAGGGACAGTCGTGGATGGTCCATGTTGGTTTGGTTGGTTGGATGGATCACCAGATTCAGCTGGAAGTGCAGTGGGAAAACCAGTAAGGTGCACTCCTCCTAGTCTAAAGTTTAAATCCCAAGGACCCAGGGCAGTGACATGGACATTGTCCAGCGTAGGGTGACCACTGTCAGCTGGGATGTTAAACAGATGTGACTCTCTGCGATCCCAAACGTATCCCACGGCACTGATCGTTAGATAAAGGGGGTTAGCCCAGGTGTCCTTGCTAAATTCCCTAAACTGCACCCTTCACGCCATGGCCAACTAATCATCCTTTCATTCCTGATTGGTATATCTCTCCTCACTTCTCTTCCTCATACTATTTGTCAACACTCTGGAATAAATCGGGCTGTGGGCCACATCCAAGTGGGTTTTTCATTGGTGGTGAATGATGTCAGTGTCCTCCTCACTATGTAAAGTAACTACCATACTTAGTTGAACGGCACTATGAATGCAATTCATGATTTTTATTATGTATTATTAACTAGCACATACAGGAATGTTAGTGAACCTGTGGCACCATACAACAGACACAATACAGTCAGTTATTGTCACATTTCTAGTTACACTCTTCCTGACAGTCTTAGCTAAGATAGCAAAGTGGAGTAAACACATCACTCAGTAGTAGTAATTACACCTTACTCAATCAAGTAGCAAACCAACAGCACTAGAATTAAGAGAAACACCAATTATAATAGAAAGTCCGGTAAGACAATTGTATTGGATCTGAGAACTGCAGCTGTAGGGGATACAACTGGACAGTTGTGCACAAACTGGATGAAAGATCCACAGCTTCTGAGTGGTGGGGCAGAAAGATCTGCCCAAGTAGCTCTTCCCCAGGTTATGATGCTTTGCTGTACACAATATGCCAGTAGCAAGATGGCACCTCTTTCACTCTTGGCTCGCTTAAATTTTACTGGGCTGTCTAATGAGGATTTCTATACGAGTTGAATGACGTATTTATTCCTGTCATTGCGCTCGATACATACCCAGTGACATTGATTTACTGCAGGGAAGAAACTGACCCCATCTTTCCTTTAAGTTGTCTCTTTGGCCTAAAACAAAAAATGAAAGAGAAAATGGACTCAATGAAAATCTTATTTTAGTAGCCAAGTCTGAGAAGCCAATGAATATTTCATGGTGAATGGAGGTGTCCTTTGTGTGCAGACACACTGCTCATGGCACACTGCTGCTTTCCCTTGATAATGATGGTGACCCAGTCAACCTTTTGTCATTGACTCCCACCAGTATTAGCTGTGTATCTGACACTCCAGGCGTAGCCGGCCATACAACATGCTACCAGCATGTTCCACATGACCAGCTGCAATTAATCTCATAACTTTGGCGAAGTAAGAGATGGACTCTGACAGGGAGTGAGATGATGAGAGAGAGAATGAGTGAGAGAGGGAGTGATATGAAGTGAGAGAGATTGGAGGATAGTGGGAGTGAGACAAAGACAGATGAGAATAGAGAAGGATTAAGATAAAGAGAGAAAGAGATTGGTGGAGAGAGAGGGAGTGAGATAAAGAGAAAGGGAGCAAGTAGGGCTGTGGGAGAAAGTATTATTGTTGAGCGTGCACTAATGAATGTGGCTGGATGAGAATGTAATTAATTATTGCTAACATCATCACCCTGGAAAAGTGTTTAATTATTTTCGGATGCACTCTGCTTCACTCACAGGCTTATGCAGAACGCTCAGGTTGAGAAAAAGGATACTGGCAAGGAACCAGCGCTGGACTAGCCCCTTTGAGTACAGTTTGCTGCCCAAAGCTGACTATTGCTTAGTCTAAAGAGTGCTGATCATCAACAACAGCAACTGTGAAGTTGCCTATATAACTGTATTTTATGTAATTTACTGCAGAGTTTATTGAAGCAATAAAGACACAACAGGGTGAATAGGCAGTAATTTACCCAACATCTAGGTAGTTTCACTCAAACCAGTCCAATTCTATTGTGACATTGATAGTGGCAATGAAATCATCTCTAAGGCTTTCTTTGCAAGTGCGTAAGTCCGCAAACGGCTCTCAGGCAAGCCAGAAACGTAAGGATATAGGGAATAGTGAAGTCTCTTTGTATGTACAACAAGCATCCAACAGTCTGTTTGCTAAGATGTCCTGTATTGCAGGGGTGCTGGTTTGCGGCTAGTCATGCCTGTTCTCTCTTAATGGCTACAATAGTGTCATTAACTGGGTTATAACCTATTATGTCCAGCATTTCATATTGAATTTTGGTTGCATCTCCTGTGCAGACCCAAAAGCAGCCGAGATACAGTGAGGCTGTTAGGGGTGTTTATTGAGGTAATAGGTGGCTGGGAGGGAGGCGCAGGGAAAAGGGGAGAGTGGCTGCTGGCTGGCAGAGTATCCAGGTGCAGGTGGTGCTTGGTTCCGAGGTCCAGGACGGCAAACGGGTGCATGTCGAGTGGAGCTGGTCAAAACAGAGAGAAGAGTAGGGTTACTGGCAAAACAGAACTGAATCAGAGACTCAATGGTAAGCAGGTGCACAAAACTCAACATACTTCTGGGACTTAACGATCCGGCGGGGACGAAGTTAGATCCTCTCTTAAGTAGTGAGGGAGAGTGCAGATTGGGAACAGGTGCGGGAGTGGATGATGGCCATCAGGTGGGGCGATCTCAGCCAAGGAAGGCAAGGCCCTGCCCCCGCCTTGTTGCCAGGGCAAGACAATGACAGACATGGAACAGACGCACCAAAAACACAGGCAAACAAACGATGACAAAAACGACGTGTACAACCAACAGGAGTCATGGAGGCGGGTCCATGACACAAGCGTGGATTGATAAACGGCCATAGTATTGTTACCTTTGCAACATCGTAATCTTTACCCATCTTGTTGGGTTGAGCCATGGAGAAACGTTGCTTGTAAGTGATGCACTTATGGACATTGTCGAGTAACTTTTCTGTGTGTATTGTGTAAAATGTATACGTCTGTGGTGAAGTGTAACATAAAGAGCCCACTGCGTTTTGGTGTACTGTTGTGCTAGCTAACGATATGTAGCACTACCATTGTACAGGATATTTAATTTGCATAGTTATTTTCGTTGTTTTACATTTGAATAGCATTTGCCATATTTACATACAGTGAGGAGAACAAGTATTTGATACACTGCTGATTTTGCAGGATATCCTAATAACAAAGCATGTAGAGGTCTGTCATTTCTATCATAGGTACACTTCAACTGTGAGAGACGGAATCTAAAACAAAAATTCAGAAAGTTACATTGTATGATTTTTAAATAATTAAATTGCATTTTATTGCATGACATAAGTATTTGATACATCAGAAAAGCAGAACTTAATATTTGGTACAGAAATCTTTGTTTGCAATTACAGAGATCATACATTTCCTGTGGTTCTTGACCAGGTTTGCCCACACTGCAGCAGGGATTTTGGCCCACTCCTCCATACAGACCTCCTCCAGATCCTTCAGGTTTCGGGGCTGTCGCTGGGCAATACGCACTTTCAGCTCCCTCCAAAGATTTTCTATTGGGTTCTGTTCTAGAGACTGGCTAAGCTTCTAAGATGCTTCTAAGGGAGCTACTCCTAAGTTGCCCTGGCTGTGTGTTTCGGGTCGTTGTCATGCTGGAAGACCCAGCCATGACCCATTTTCAATGCTCTTACTGAGGGAAGGAGGTTGTTGGCCAAGATCTCGCGATACATGACCCCATCCATCCTTCCCTCAATACAGTGCAGTCGTCCTGTCCCCTTTCCAGAAAAGCATCCCCAAAGAATGATGTTTCCACCTCCATGCTTAATGGTTGGGGTGGTGTTCTTGGGGTTGTACTCATCCTTCTTCTTCCTCCAAACACGGCGAGTGGAATTTAGACCAAAAAGCTCTATTTCTGTCTCAGACCACATGACCTTCTCCCATTCCTCATCTGGCTCATCCAGATGGTCATTGGCAAACATCAGACGGGCCTGGACATGCGCTGGCTTGAGCAGAGGGACCTTGCGTGCGCTGCAGGATTTTAATCCATGACAGCGTAGTGTGTTACTAATGGTTTTCATTGAGACTGTGGTCCCAGCTCGCTTCAGGTCATTGATCACGTCCTGCCATGTGGTTCTGGGCTGATCCCTCACCTTCCTTATGATCATTGATGCCCCACAAGGTGAGATCTTGCATGGAGCCCCAGACCGAGGGAGATTGATCGTCATTTTGAACCTCTTCCATTTTCTAATATTTGCGCCAACAGTTGTTGCCTTCTTAACAAGCTGCTTGCCTATTGTCCTGTAGCCCATCCCGGCCTTGTGCAGGTCTACAATTTTATCCCTGATGTCCTTACACAGCTCTCTGGTCTTGGCCATTGTGGAGAGGTTGGAGTCTGTTTGATTGAGTGTGTGGACAGGTGTCTTTTATACAGGTAACGAGTTCAAACAGTTGCAGTTAATACAAGTAGAGTGGGGAACAGGAGGGCTTCTTAAAGAAAAACTAACAAGTCTGTGAGAGCCAGAATTCTTATTGGTTGGTAGGTGATCAAATACTTATGTCGTGCAATAAAATGCAAATTAATTATTTAAAAATCATATAATGTGATTTTCTGGATTTGCGTTGTAAGTAGGAAAACCTGCCCAATCAGCAGTGTATCAAATACTTGTTCTCCCCACTGTATATACAGTACATATGTACAACTTGAATTGGCATCATTGTAAACCCAGCCCTTTGTCATTTCAGTTTCAAATGATGAAAGTAAAAATATTTTGAAAATATCTTTGACTACTCCAGCTTTGTTTAGCTATCTGTCGATTCATGCCAGGCATGCACACAGGGGACAGAATAGTGAAAAAGCAGCCCCACGACGGGCACTACACTTCGACTGCCTTCTCGTCTTACCACATCAGTCATATTCCTATGTTGATTACACCTAATAGAAGTTCCCAGCATATTTAACATGGACAACAAAGAGAAATCAGAGAAACAACCCAATAGCCAACCTCAACACGTTTCCAATCAAACGTTCGAAACATGTTCAGCGACATCATGTTCTTCTAAAAGCTCAAGCAAGTCATCAGCGAGTATGGCAACAGCTAAGGCAAGAGCAAGGGTTGAGGCTGTACAAGTTGGGTCTAAATTTGTAATGAGGGAAACTCAGGTGATGATCAAAAAGTCCCAGTTAGAAGCAGAGCTAGTCACACTGAAACATGAAAAGGAAGTTGCAGCAGCGTTAGTCGAAGCCGAAATATTGGAGTCTGCACCAGCAGAGCTAGAATCAAGGGGAAGCATTAAACCTCTTGATTGTGTTGCCTTTCCCAATTATTCTAAAGTACAGCGCACAAGTGATTACGTTAAACATCACTTTAGAATACACACTAGCCAGCACCCACAATTAGTTCATAACTCTCATGAGGGGTTTGACACAAATGGAGCAAAGCAAACGGAGAAAAGCAGACAAAGGAAAACACCAGACAAATACGCTGGCCCTAAGTGAGCATTACATCAGAGAGGATTGCACAAACCAACCCTATAGCTCATTTCATACACTCTCCTCGCTAAGCAGCATAGAATCCTACTCCCTTTACTAGCTACTCTGCACATTAGACATCCGGCTCAAGCCGCACCAACCTGACGGATTTAGCAAGATAACTGGCCAGACGGGAACTCATAACTTCCTCATCAAGTACGACGATCATCCGGAAAATTACTGGGCTTGGAAATCATCCTTTGCTAATGCCATTGAAGGGTTAAACCTCTCAGCCAGCAAAGAACCTGACCTTCTTATGTAAGTGGCTAGGCCCCCCGGTCCACAGAGCCCGTGAGGAGAATCAGAGCTGTTCCTGTAAGCGAAAACATCACCAGGCTTAAGATGGCATGGTCATGCCTTGAGGAGTGTTATGGCTGTCCTGAAATTATCAAGAAAGCTCTCCTTGACAAACTAGAGACATTCCCAAAAACAAGCAATAAAGACCCCTTAAGACTCAGGGAAATAGGCGACCTGCTATGAGACCTTGAATCTGCAAAAGAGCCTCAGCGCAGTAATCTAGACATAGACAGACAATGCCACGTTCATAAAAAGCCTCATCCTCTTAGACGATGCAGAGGTTTCAGAATGAAGCCCATGGAAGATCATAAAGTGTTCTTGAAGGACAATGGTATGCGTTTCAGGTGTTGTTCGTCAAACAATCATGTGTCGAAGGATTGTAAGGTGTCTGTCCAATGCAGAGAGTGCCGTAGCAACAGTCATGTCACAGCCCTACCTATGTGGACAGCAACAGGCCCCGGCTTCGAGTATGGTAGGGAGGAAGAGAAAGAGCAAACACCACCTACCATTAACTCTAAACGCACTGAAGCATGCTGAAATGCTCAAAGCTATCTCTCCTGCTCAAAAATCTGCCTGATAAAAGTTTTTCCCCCAGGCAGCCCAGAACAGTCTGTAAAAGTATACGCTATACTCGATGAGCAGAGTAATAAGTCGCTTGCTAGACCTGAGTTGCTTGATCGGTTTTATCTCAAGAGAACAGACTCTCCCTATACACTTCGCATATGTGCTGGAGTCGCAGAGATATCCGGTAGAAGAGCTATGCACTTCATCGCTCAGTCACTTGATGGAGGTTTCAGCCTGTCACTACCTACGCTCTTCGAATGCAACTATTTACCAGATGAATGGTCTGGGATACCCACTTGTGAGGTAGCCAAACATCACTCAGACCTGAAGTCTATAGCGCACCTCATTCCCACACTCAATCCTAACGCTGACATTTTTCTCCTCTTGGGTTGCGACATAATCCAGGTTCATAAAGTGAGAGAGCAACACAATGGGCAACGATATGCTCCTTACGCTCAGAGACTGGATTTTGGCTGGGTTGTAGTTGGGGACCACACATAAGCCAACAGCTGAATATAGCACTGATGCGAAGCACTACGCAGAGAGGGAGTTTTACGTTGATGACAGACTCAAGTCGCTGCCCTCTGCTCCTGAAGCCATCAGTCTGCTCAAAGCCACAAAAAGCATGCTTGCCACATCTAACTTGAGACTCCATAAAATTGTGTTAATCTGTCCTGCAGTCATGCAAGCTTTACCACCTACAGACTATGCAAAAGCATTAAAGCGACACCTTTACCTTCAGTGTTGCTGCTAGCGACAAGCCATTTACCTGTTGAGGCGTACTCACAACTGTCAACAGCATATTTTATCCCCTTGGTCTGGTTGCCCCTATCCCCATCCAAAGTATGCTGATGTTTAGAGAATTTAACAGTCCCACCACTGATTGGGATGCCCCTCTCCATGTCGAAAAGGAAGCAAAATAGAACACATTGAGAGACTCACTATAAGATGTCAAACTATTTGAAAATTTGTGCCTACACTGCCACTTCTTCTACCTCCAAGAGAAAATAAATTAATGTCTTCTCAGATGCTTCAGTGCAAGCCATCGCAGCCACGGCATATGTGAAAATAACTGATCCCAAAGGAATGTGCCATGTTGGTTTCATCATGGGTAAGGCCAATATAGGCCCTAGGTTAGTCCTTACTATCCCAAGACTCGAGTTGTGTGCTGCTGTTCTGGTGGTTGAGGTTGCAGAATTAGTTCTGCAAGAGCTAGACATCCAGCTGGACGCACTAGAGTTTTATTCAGACAGCAAGTTAGTGTCAGGGTACATCTGCAACGAAACCAGGAGGTTCTACATAAACGTCAGTAACAGGGTACAACGTATCAGAAGACTTTCTCGTTCTGAGCAATGGCATTATGTCCCAACTAGCCTTAACCCTGCAGACGTCGCAACCAAGTCAGTACCCACAGCTCTCCTGTCAAAGACTAATTAGCTCACTGGCCCAGCCTTCCTCAAACATCCCATCTCAACACACAACATAGAGGAGGAACCGTTTAACCTCCTTGACACAGAATCCGATGCTGAGGTACGCACTCTTGTCACCACATGTACAAACACATACACCCATCATGGCTCTCATCATTTCAACAGATCTTTCTCTTGGAAGTCTCTTCTCAGAGCTGCAGCATGCCTCATACGAATTGCTCAGTCCTTCAAGAAGAAAGGGAGTTTTAGTGGATGGCATCACAGTAGAAAGTTTCTAGATGCTGATCTGCAGTCACAAGCAAGAGCTGTTAAAATCAGCTATGTGCCAAGAGAAACATATCAAGAAGAGTTTACCTGTCTTTAGAGGGTAAAAGACATCCCTAAGAATGGTCCTTTGAAGAAGTTGAATCCCATCTTCGACTCCAATGGCCTGCTTAGAGCCGACGGTCGTTTAAAAGATGCCAAGCTCATTATAAGAAACATCCACTCTCCGTCCCGAGTTGCAGTCACTTAGCTGTCCTACTGACCGACTACCACCATGAAAGAGTGACGCATCAAGGAAACGTTTTCACTGAAGCTGCTCTACGCTCTGATGGCATTTGGTTAGTCGGAGCAAAAAGGTGCATCAATAGCATACTTCGTAAATGTGTCACTTGCAATAAGCTACGTGGGAAAATGGCAGAACAGAGGATGGCAGATCTTCTCCCTGCTGTATCAGCAAAAGACCACCTTTCACTAACGTTGGTCTGGATGTGTTTGGTCCCTGGCGCGTTAACACCTGTTGTAAACGTAGTATTGTTTCCTTTGCAAGAATATTGTAATCTTTATACATCTTGTGTTGAGACCTGGAGAAGTTTTGTTATAAGTGATGCACTTATGGACATTGTCTTGTAACCTTTCTGTGTGTATTGTATACAAGTAATTAATTTGTGGCGATGTGTAACATAAACAGCCCACTGGGTTTCTGTGCACTGTTGTGCTAGCTAGCGAGATGTAGCACTACCATTGTACAGGTTTTTTAATTTGCATAGTTATTTTTATTGTTTTACATTTAAATAGCATTTGCTGTATTTACATATATACATTTGTACAACTCTTGTTGAATTGGCATCATTGTTTACCCAGCCCTTTGTCATTTCGTTTTCATATGATCAAAGGAAAAACGTCAACTGTGTAAAGTCTTTTGAAACGATCTTTGACTACTCCTGCTTTGTTTAGCTATTAGTCGAATCGTGCCAGGCACGCACGCAGGAGACATAATATAACCTCTGACTGACAGTGGGTCTGATTTGTGTCGTCTGACTGAAACAAGTGGGCACACCCAAATTCCATAAGTTAATGTTTATGCCGCATAACACCTCGACATCAGATACCGTTCATGCTGTGTCGTTGGGTGATAGCCCATGAAGTCAAAGATTTATGATTTTTTTAGGTTGCAGGAATAAAGAGCAATTTTGCTCTATTTACACAAAAATGTGGTGTAAAATGTCGTCGTAAGGAAGCTTTTACTTTGAAATGCTCAATAAATTATAATCAATCTACAGTATAATGTTTGATAAATACGGAACATGAAAGAATGTTGAAAACTGGATTCACGATAGCATAGAGGTGTGCAGACTTACAAACCCCACGGATGACATTGGCTCTACTCATCGTTAGAATACCAGGCACGCCATAGGGGAGCAACACACTGACGTCTCATCACCAGCCACGTAGGCTACGGAGAGCGGGGAACAGAGACTATTATTTTACATACTTCACAACACCTTGTGAAGAGCGCGCCGTCGTCAGTCTGTCTAAGCCCGTCGCACCGCACAGAGAGAACTTCAGGAGCGGTGGTACAGTTGCAGCATGTTACATTTTCGGTATTCTGTGTCCAAGCATATCAGCCTGGCAACAGTTTAATTTGCAGAGCAGTTTTGGAAGATCGTTTTTATCCTCGGCTGATGTGACAATATCCATTTGGAATGATGTGGACCTCTTGTGATTCTATTGGATTTGTTTTCTTGTCCAGTTTATGTTTCCAATTTGGGTGCACCTTTGAAGGTAAGCAGAGACATATCGTCCTTTACAAAAGCTTTCAACTCAATGCTCTCTGGGATTCTTATCGAATTTATGCTGCCGACATGACATAATAGATATTACAACTGACACAAGTAACAGTGTATGATACATACGGGACTATAACATTAATTAAAACAAGTACGCTAACGATAAGATTACACCTATATTAAACAAATGACCAAAACGCAACTGTTGGCTGCTGTTAAAACCGCCAGAATATTAACTCATTTCTAATGTTATTATAATACATCGTTTTGCATGTCTGGTTCAAGTTCATCTATTGGTAAGAATAATTTTGACTAGGGACGGAGCGCGATGTGCATTTAAAGTATCGGATATGCAGACAGGGTTGGAATGGGGGAGCGCTGGCACAGACACGGGCTGTAGTTATATTTCAGTTACGGTGTTGACATACTAGTGGAAGTCTTAATCCGTGCAAGTGTTATCTTTACAACTTTGAATCTTATTACAGGAAATGTAACCCATTTGCAGGTCTGCCATGGCATGGTCATTGTCAGCCTAAAGATAGCCTGTAACCCTGTAAAATAATTAGCCCTTTTTAAGCGCAGTGAGTGTTGCAGTGGTGGGGGTGGGAGGAAAGTAGGCTACAGATAACGAGCATTATTGGAATACTCAGTAGTGCTTCCATTGCATTAACCAGTGTAATGTGCACTTTAAAGGTGCACATCATACCGACATTTATGTTCCAGATTTGAGAGAAAACTGGGATTAAACGTCAACCGATATTTGTCATATTAACTGTTGAGTAATTTCAATTCTGTGGAACAGTAGTGTAGTAAAAATGATACATTAGCACTCTTAACTGTGGTTAATATTTCTGGAGAATGTAGCTGGCGGATATCTGTAGAGTTTTAATAACTTATTTTCTATTATATCATTGCTTTGAGAAAGGCTTTTATGAGGCATCCCTTTATGATCAAGATGTGATAACCATCGCAGTGACATTTCTAGTCGCATAGGGGAGCCCCGGCATTTCCAAGGATATATCATGCACTCGTACTACCATATATTAAAAGAATTAGACACATAAGCTATTCCTTACACACATTGTAACGTTTTTCCTTTTATATGTTATATTTCTTAACGACTACGTAATAGTTGGAGAGGAATATTATTAAAACGAATATGTCCCTATGTTCATGCCGCCCAGTGATTATAATAATTGTTTCTTTCTCTTTTAGGAAAGTTTACGGATATCCCCTCCAATCTAACAGTAAAAGAAGGTCAAAACATTGAAATGGCTTGCGCCTTCCAGAGTGGAACCGCATCTGTATACTTGGAGATTCAATGGTGGTTCATTAGAGCGCCAGAAGAACCAAGCAATAGTGAGGAGGAAGATGACGACGAAGAGGTACGGACCTAATTTGCTTCAAATTAAAGGGTGGGAAAGCTGGGTATTTGTTTAATTTTAAGACTTACTATATTCCATGTGTTGCCCTCGCACATCACAATCAGGACTGTGCGGTGACGCAGTTTATCAGAAGTCCATTACGCACCGTCAATTCAGCGAATTCCTAAATGATTTGCTTAGCCTCTTTGCTTAACTGTTTGACATTTCCCAGCTGGCCCTCAGAGATTTTTTGTTCTGGTACAGAATAACTGCATTAGACTTCGATATTTAAAAAAAAATTAAATACTGGAATTTCAATATAACATATTTTATCAAAATCTTATGTTTTTGTCCAATATCCTAAAAACATTACTATGAAAGACGGGTAAAATTGCAAATCGACTTGTGAGAATCATCTTTGCAAAGTTAAAAACACTTTAATTTGACTTGACCATGTAAGGGAATGCCATGCCAAAAACAGCAAAGTGACTTGATCTTAATTTATGATTGTTTGACCGTCAGACTACATGCTAACACATAAGCTTTACCAATGCTTTCTTGCAAACTGCTGAACAGAAAGATTTGAGAGACCTCAAGTGACTGGCATTTGTAATGTATTGCTACTTATGGCATCTTCACCTTGCAAAAACTGATCAATTACTTAGTTTCTGTGTCCATGCTTTTTATAAATACTTTTGATCGATTGAGATTGTGGGCACATTTTAGAGGAGTTTTTCAAGTTGTCATCACGGACATTAAACAAGGGAATGTTTCCTTTGATGAGTGCCAGTGTCTTCTTGGCAGTGACATCACGACGCCGAGAGAACGGCCTGTTTATGGATATCTACATGGCTTAAAACATTTATTCCTTCTACGTTGTTGTCAACCATCTTGCTCACACCACCAGGACTTTGATCCATTTGATCTATCACACTTAGATATCAGTCGAAGGAGCTACTGACACGTCACAGAGACGTTACTTTCATGACCATGTTCTTTTAATTTTTTGTTTGAAATGAAAAGCAGTGGTTTTGTCCAGGGAGTAATAGGTTTCATAAAAAAAACAGGGTGTGGAGTTTTGATGAAGCCTAAAATAGTATGTTGCTGAAAATAAAAGAGGTGAGCGAAGAGGAGAATTTAGAACCGAATTTGGAGTCATCAGACAACAGTCTCGAGTTTAGAACAATTCAGTCATTCTGAGGGCAGGCACATCTACTACCTCAAAATGGCATCACAATGTCTCTGGCTGTCTGAAATGTGATGCTAGAATTTGCCGCTGTGGTGGTAGTCTTTGCTCTCTGCTCGGTTTGACTCTGCAAAGATGGTGGTCCATCCCTCTACTCTCACACTGAAGAGGGAATTTATCTCTCTTCAAGTCTGGATCCATCGCTATCCAGCTAATCCACACGTCCGCTGTTTGCCATTAAATCCATTTATGAAGTAAATCTTTACAATCCTGTTCGCCGGTAATTCTATTTGGTGTGGGATTAAGGGTAGATATAAGAAAAGGAAAATGGGATTTTTCTCTTATGGTAACAGTCATTGAAAAAGCCTAAACCCATTGATTTCTGCTGTGTGTGTTGGCCTCTTAGTTAGATAAGATACATCTCTCTCTCCCTCTTTGTGAAAGATGAAGTGTGAAAGTCACACAGTGCGTGTCCACAGTGGGAAATGTATACTTGTCAGGCTTGGATGAAGGTATAGCAGGTCTTTGTATTTCAATAATTGTCATCTGAATCATTTCGGAATAGCTTGGTGCTGAGAGAGAGTTGAGACCAGCGGCTCTTTTAATAAGAGCACTTATTTCCTGTTTCACCAGGAAGCATAAAATCCATAGCTGTACTACAGCCTCTTGACCTCAGGTTACTATCTCCCTCACTGGCTGTCGGTAGTACTGCCCCACGAGTCTCATACCCTGTCTGGCCAGGATAATAACTTTCAGAGTCAATACAATGCACAGGCCTGATAACTGCCTCCCATCGACCCTGGTCTAATTAAGAGATAGACACACAGCTGGAGTCGATGGAATGTTGCCAGGGTCAAATGATCTAGATGTGGGTGGTATGAATAGGTAGGTCTGTACAGTAGATCAGGTCCTGCTTTCTCTTCATTTGTCTTGCTCTGTTGTTGCTACTTCATCCTAATGGCATGCATTTAGAACGATGTGCCAACTGCATTAGATCTCCTTTGGAAGCACTTGATTATCGAGCCTTGAGTGAATTTATAATTGGGGACACTTAATTTGAAGGGACAGGTGATTAAGAGATGGATGAGATCTGGGCTACATATGAAGGGATAAGAGGCAAAGGCTCCTGGGAAATAACAGAGTCACATGCCATGTTACAGGTTCTGCTGTGTATTATCACTGGAACAAGAAGTCAATCACCAGAGGTTGTTGCAGGTGATCATTTCAAAATGGCATCTAGCTGATGCATCACAACCTAGGCATGCATTACTAAATTGATTTAAACATACATTTATATTAGACAGGTAGGCATCTATAGTGGCAATGTGGTCCCAGTGGATGTTAGGAAGCCAATACAGTAGATGCCATGGACCGTGGTTAGAATTCAAATTGAGGTGGTCTAAAGTGATGTGTCTGGTGATTTCAACAGTGATCAAAAGTGTGTCTGTTCATTTGAATTGACGTAGTCTGAAGAGGTGTGTTCCGTCATTTCAACTGAGGGCGTCTGATGTGGTGTGTTTGGTAATTTGAACTGAGGTATTCAAAAATATTGTGTTTGGTTATTTGAACTAAGACGTTCTGAAGTGGTGTGTGTTCTAATTTGATCTGAGGTGGTCTGAAGTGGTGTGTGTTTTAATTTGATCTGAGGTGGTCTGAAGTGGTGTGTGTAATTTGAACTGAGGGGGATCTGAAGTGGTGTGTGCAAATTTGAACAAAGCCACAATGTACAATGCATCGTACCCATTGTCACTGACAGCAGCTGAAACAACAAGAGGTTCTCCGGTGCCAGCTAATTGATGATTGTAGATTAATAATGTTGATGTTGAATAACACTCGGGTGGTTTTGCTTCACAAGTTTCTCTTCATTTGTATTTTAAGCTTTTACTTTCAATCTTAGATATACTGCCTGGAGCACAAATTGTGCTTGGGGAATCTCAGAAGTACAGAAATTGAATTTCTCTTCAAGCTTCAATAACAATACCTTGTTTAATTCATTATAACAATGCCCAGCATTAATAAAAAGGCCACCCCTTTGAAAAACGTTGCTCCAAAATCTTGTAATAATTGTCTCTCATGCTTTTTGTCAACATAACACATGTTCAGTTGTCAGTAGAGACCCCTGGGGAAGAGCCCTGCAGTGTCACTATGGGTGACCATAGTAACTAACCAGCGTGACAGTCTAAGAGTGTGAGGATGTCTCCTGTATAAACCTGTCATGTGTTAGCCTTTAGGAGTAAGACCTCCTGCAGGGGACATCCACACAAGAAATGGATCAAGGCCACTGTCTGGGCACAATTGAGGAAGGTACAGCAATCTTCTTTCAGTACCCATCCGAAAATCTACTGTGGAAACTCAGTAGTGTTATCAGAATGTCATCAAGGTTATAAGCGAAAGAAGCTTAACATAGGCAAGTGGTGAGAAACAAACCAACAAACACAGGCTTCCAAAGCAGTGCACAGTACAATGGCTCTTAGCTTTTGGACCATATTTGGTCAGAATGGTGAAAGAGACCATCATGTGAACATGAGGAACCTGACTAAACATGAGCTGAAGAGAAGCCCTTTCATTTCGTCTCAGTAGCATCATCCCATTACAATTACAGGATCCAAACAGAATCCGTATTCTTTTAAGACATTTGACAGTGAGGCTGGACTGGAAGATCTTTTTATAGTGAGGCTTGAATGGCAGATCTGATCTTTTTCTAAATCAGTTAGGGACTGAAGGGTGAAAATGAACTGCTTCAGGTACATGGATGTGGATTGTGTGTTTTTATGTGTGCACTCAAAACGTGTCTAGCGGATGTTGAGTAAAGGTTGGAGTCGTTGAATCTGATATGACAACTGTGTCACAACATTGCTAGTGTCAGTACAATGCACTGAGTTCAATGAACACCCTTTCTTTAAAGCTCCAGGTGTGTTCTCACTGGCAAAGACAGGACCTCTGCATTATGTGGTCATCTGCTTGCGTGTGACTCCTCTGTGGCTGCAAAAAAAGAATACTAGAGCAACATTCAAGCAATATTTTTCCACAGATCCAGATTGTCTGCAGCGATAACAGAGGAAAGAGCTTATATGTATCGCAGAGGGACAGGAAATTAAACATGGATTTAGATTCTTGAGAAGGCTTACAGCATAGGGAATAGGCAGAGATGGAGGTGTGAAAGTTATATAGGCTCCAGAACTGCAGTGCGACAAGAACACAATAAGATTTAGCTCATATATTTTCAAAGGTGGTGCCAGTCTTTTAGAAGTAAGGATGTGTGATTTTGTCCACGGCATAGATCAATATAAGGTTGAAGATCAATATTCTATTTGAAGATTCTTCTGATATGATATGAACTCAATGTTAACTTTTCAAAATGACTAGTTCTGTTACTTAAAATGCATTGCGATTCCAATCATAAGTCTGCTTCAATTTGATAGATACGTATTGATCCGCACAGGCGAAATGCATACCCTGTTTGCCTTCTAACTTAAATCGTTTTATTAAATAGTTCTTCCATACTGGACCTTAACATTGCCAATCAAACATTATACCTAATCACTTATGCAATAAATATTCACCATTCGTTTGGATACAAAAATAGACCACATATAGTTAATGTCTTGTGGAGTACGCAGGATTACCATTCAGTAAATATGTAAGTGACACACCATGCTCTGTGATACAACTGTCTCCTCAGATGCTCTTGAAGTGTTGCAGGCACAAAAACTAAATTTATTTTTAACCATAATGCCAAGTGGAAAACATAATGGATTAGGACAATTTTGCAAAGTACATTATTCTAATGGTAGGTACTCCTCATGGGCCTGTCTAGGAAATCCATGAGAATGACAATACGGTTTCCTTAGAAACTGGGGTGAAGAGTTAAGTAGGGGTACGGGCCCATATTCATAAAGTTTCTCTGAGTGATGATCTACAATCAGTTGTGCCTGTTAGATCATAATAAGTCTGATTACGAGGGAAATTGGGAATTCATGAAAGACGGCCCCCAGCAGGTCTCCACTACTGAGAGACTGTGGTGGCATCTCCGCTTCAAGGTGTGACCCGCTGTGGTCTAGTTTCATCAGCCTGACTGCTCCCCAGGCAGGTACTGTAATAGGATCAATTAAGAGCCCGTTGTGGATGAATCTCGTGGATGTCTGGCGCGAGCGTCAAATAGATGAGTGTCTGCACATAGAAGTGGCTGATTAGACTAAATGTGGTCAATCCCCTGGATGTGTGGAATAACACTGACCGTTCTCTTACCTTTCCTCTGCAACAGTGCCACCTTTCTCTCACTCTCTCTCTCACTCTTTCTCTCTCTGTCTGTTTTACCCTTCTGTTGCAACCCCCATCAGCTTCAAAGGAAAGAGTGCACAGAAGAGAGAGAGAGTGAGAGATACAGGGAGGAATATAAAGAGAGAGGAGGGAGAATGGGAGGGACAGAAAGTGCTCCTATATTCTGGGATAATGGAGAGCTGTCACATTGTTTTGATTCAGGGCATTGATTCTGCCTTTAATTGCTTATGGCTTTCCCCAGGATAGTGGATAGTGGTTTGTTGGTGGTGGGGGAGTAATGCATTGTTCTGAAGAACAGTCATGGCACTGAACACACTGTGATATGTACTCACGTTGATTATTATTGATACGCTGCCAATAATCCTTATATCAGCTGTTCCGTAGATTGTGTTGGTCAGATCTCAGTCATCGCCACTTTTCATAACATCTCTGGCATATACTCAGGCAAATGAAGATAATTATCTCACTGACATGTTAAAATATATTTTGGACTGGGCATTTTAGTTGTTTATAACCACAACAATAATACAAATCACCGCTGACACCCCTGTTACGTATGAGTCACTCCCCTCCCGCCCAACTAAGGGACGGAACAAGGCCCGAGCTAGCTACGAACAACCGCCATCATCAACGGGTTCATTTTGAACAATAAGTGTGAACTCAGTAGCATTGTTCAAACTCAACTGGCTCCCATCATTCACACATTTACTACAAATTGCTGGTTTGCGCATTTCAAGTGATTAACAACCCTGGAACCAATAATCTATCTGACCTCATCCTGCCCTCCTGACTCACCTGAATCCTCCCTCTTCTAGGTCTTCTATCTCCTCTTTACTGTGTGCTTACGTAGCCATGGAACACATTTTTAGATATTAAGAATACAGGACATCTGTACTCAGTTAAGGTGCAGCTCAAGCTTGTGCTTTTAAAAAAAGCTTTAGTGTTCTGTTTGCTTGTCTTTTGGATCGGACACCTAAATAATATACATATATAGCTCTGTTTGTTTCAGTTCTATATTTTAAATACATATTTTTTGGATCTTCGCTGTGAGAGAAGTGCTTTGCAAAATAGATGTAATATTGGTACCGTTGGTATTGTTGTTATTATTGTCTCTACAAAGTGGGTTTACAAAGGCAGCCCAATATTGGCGCAGGCTCCTAATCTGGAAATGTCTGTTCAAGTAGATGACCCCTAGTTTGTACCCATCAGTACTAAACAAGACATGCAAGCAGAGCTCTCTTGAAAGTCCCCAGGTCCACAACTGAAGCTAAGTTTGAGGTAAATTTGTTAAACTCTTGAAATAAATTGTAGATCACCAGTATCGTGAAAGTTGGTCACTTTTTGCCAGGAACGCCAAAATGGCAGTAAATCCTTCTGAACAAATCTTTGGGAAAGGTTTACTCAATTTACCTTGAATCAAATCAGTGTAGGACCAATTCAGTCAGACATCCTTCCCAATGCAAACATTGCGTCAGCATCCTTTTCATTTGAAGAAGACAGCTGGCAATACAATTTATGAATGAAATGTTTTGTTTTAGAAATACATATATTGTGGTCATGCTGCCTGCTAAATAAGAAACAGTAGTTAGTTTAACACAATATCATGCTGCCCGCGAAAATACATTACATTACAACACGTGTCACACAACACATTTAGTAGTAGATAGGATGGATTTTAAAGTTTATAGACAGTAAAATGTTTCAATAACTTATTAATGTGTCAATCAAAGATGTGACAGAGATATGCTTGTGCATTGAAATGCACACCAAAGCACATCAAAGACTGCATTAACTATGAATGCTGAAAGAAAGACAACATTTCAAATAGCCTATTTCACAGATAACCTTTCTTTCATGTTGAGTTTAGTAAAAATGCAAATGTGGCACTGACTTACCCATGTGTTGACATGCAATTATGTGCCTGCTGGAGTTATGAGCAGCTGTACAAGTAATATTCATCGCCGTCATAGCATGGATGAAGCTTAAGCTAGAGCGTTAAATCAGCTGAAGCTGGCTGTTGTAAAAAAGCTGAGGGATAGCGTGTTTCTTTTGAAGAATCTGATTGGTCAAGTTAGCATAACTCTAACGCTAATGAAATAAGCTAGCTGTTAGCGTTCATGAACTCATATGTTGGCATATTCTTAACACAATGGAGACATGTTTCATACAGAGTAATAGAAAAAAGGTGCAGCACACTGCCAAAAATTTGTTTTTTAGAGACTTGTGGGCATATTTCTGATGAAATTATCTACGGTATGCTATTTCAGTAGCCTGATATAGTCCAGACAGAGAAGCTCGTTCTTAAAATGAGATTTGTGTGGAAGTAGTCTCATGTTAATGTCAAGTGCAGATAAAATTGCCTTGGATAAGCTTGTACTGGTGGGTTACAAGCCCCCTTGGGTGCACTGAAGTTCCTTGAGTAAGTAACATGGGATTGCATGTTGCTGCTATGCATCTGAAACCCTCAATGTTGCCAAACAGGTTGCCACAATAAATGGAGTTGGACTGTTTTTCAGGGTGGCATTAGAGATGAGGAAACACAAGAGATGGGGAATGAACCCCCTAATTAGAACTCCCAGCTAAGGGTACTTTCTGACAGATTATTTGCTTTTCCAATTGTAGGACACTGGCACTTCTAATATCCAACATTTTAAGGCTATGCAGCCTGGTTTGGTGACACACACTGCTAGTCCAACCGAGTGAGGACATATTCAACAGTAAGAAAGTCCCCCAGTAAATGAAAGCATTTTATATTCACCGCTTGAATTTTCTCAGCCTTTTAAGTTTGAGGCATTTTTTTTTTCACAAAACGCTGTACATACACAAAAAAAAAACAGTAGTTCACCTGTACACAGGTACTGTGGACAGTTCGCCATTTTCAGGGTTAATGTCAGCACGGAATATCTACTTTGAAGACAGAATCTGGGATTCCTTGCTCTCAGGTGGAGGAAGGGAGAGAAAGACTTTCAGTGAGCAAAATAAGTCATTTCAGACTGTCAGTCATGGAACAGACCATATATGTATTTCAGGGGTAGAGATATCAATCAGCTATGTTCCCCTGCTGACTATGAGGAGTGTCCAGTGCCACTGCTCTTACTGACAGCATGATGCCCCAACACCATCATGTTGACTACGATATTGCGAATGGTTATGTAATGTGCTAGTTTAATACAATAATCACATTCTATATTTGAGTACACCCTACTGGAATGCAGTAAGCATATTCTATATGTGGATATACCCTACTGGAATGCAGTAAGCATATCCTATATGTGGATATACCCTACTGGAATGCAGTAAGCATATTCTATATGTGGATATACCCTACTGGAATGCAGTAAGCATATTCTATATGTGGATATACCCTACTGGAATTCAGTAAGCATATTCTATATGTGGATATACCCTACTGGAATGCAGTAAGCATATTCTATATGTGGATATACCCTACTGGAATGCAGTAAGCATATTCTATATGTGGATATACCCTACTGAAAAGCAGTAAGCATATTCTATATGTGGATATACCCTACTGAAAAGCAGTAAGCATATTCTATATGTGGATATAGCCCCACTCTTATGTTGATAAAATAAAATTGGGATCAGATACAGTTTGTGTTTTCAGCATCTGTAAGAGAAATGTGTGAATTTCTTTCCAGCTGGAATATCTTCAATTTGAATCGATTCATGTTATGATTGTTTAAATCCCCTTAAAGGGGTGTTTGGTAATGCTTCAACAAAATTATTGTTATCAGTTCAGGCACTATGCTTCAGTAATTAGCACACTTGTTATTGGTTTGTCAGTTTTTTCTCAGTGTTAATGCTCTGAAATTATATCGTGAGACAATATATATTTCACCAAAGTCGCATTGTAGTCCCACTATTATTGAATATTTTGTTTTATAGGCTTCGGACAACTATTTATAAAGTATTTCGTACAGTATTGGGAGGCTGTTTGAACTTCAATGCATGTATGGATTTTTACTGTAACTTTACTGTATTTTTATACTGTAACATTCTGGGGAGATTCTCTTTTCCATTGCTTAAAAGAGATCTGTTGCATTTATACTAGTTTAACCTTGCCTTGAGGGTATTTCCCAGGGTAATCCCAGTCCTGGATATCAACCATTTAAAGTTCACCTTAAGTTGGAGTGACCGTAGAACTCTGTGGGAGTGACCTACTTAGAAAGATATTTGTAATAATTTAAATTTTGCAAATCACACAGACTGCAAGGAGTGGGGAGCGTTGGCGAAACGGTGTATAGAGATATGATTGGTTGGTAGATCAAACCAATGCATATGGGGTTTCTGCCAGTCTTTTTGTATTGGTCTTGAAAACCTATTGCATTTGGACAGCCATGGAATCTTCTCAAAATGATATTAAGAGTAGTGAAGCAAAGCTTTTCAATAATGTAGTACACACTATCCCTCGGTATGAAGAGAAAAAAGGCATTACTTTTAAACCCTAAAGCAATTGTAAGATAATATTGCTTTGAAAGCTTCTTATTTTATTTGAGGAATTTCATATATGTCAGTGCCATGTAAATGTTGTTTTGCATCACTACTGTATTCAATCAGTTGTGCAGGTGAGTACATTTCCTGGTGAAAAAATAGTCCTGTATGTTAGGGGGTTCATGCGCTACTGTGTTACTAATCAAGAATTGGCCGTTAATAAATACATACCTTTCAAAGGGGGATTTTTACAAGCTTTTTAATATTCCATCAGGATTTGTCACCCTTCAGGGATTTAGTCTTAAAGGTTAACTTGGGAATCTTCATCGATGATGTCTTTCTTTTTCTATCAAGAGACTGACTGCTTCAACTAGTTTATCTAATAAGTATAGTGCCTATAGAAGGTAAAAGGTTTCATGCCCTTTTCCCCACTTTTCACACAATAATCCAGAATTATTTTATTATTATGGTGAAATTAAATTCCATATAAACCTGTAAAGGAACCAGACAAGCTTAGTTCGGCTGTCCTGTGATTAGAAGGAATGGATGTTGTTGTCCTCGCTGGATTCGAACCAGGGTCTCACTATGTCACTAAGCTATACGTGTTTTGCATTGTTAAACCAATTAGCAGAAATTCCACGGTTCTCAAAACTAGTTCCCTGCATTAGGTAACATCCAAACCAACAACAGGTAGAACAGTGTTGATACATTTTTTTCAACGTGTTAAATTAGATTCCACAAATAGCATCTATGAAATGTATAGCTTTTGCCACTGACAGTTTTAATAGCTTATTAGCCAATAATAGGCCTACTAGTATCTACTTACTACTTGGAATAGTCATAATAATTGAGCATTTGCTAGCGAGACTGAAGATTAGCTTTTCACTGCCAAAGCTATTTCATTTCATGGCACAACAATATTTGTTTTTCTTCCAGTCGTAAATGACATAAAATAACTATCAATATAAGTGACGATAACTGACCTTAATGTCTAGTGAAAAGATGAGATAATCGTGGAAACCTTACTACGCATGGGATTGGGGTCTATATTTTCCCCCCAAATAATGTGCAGATGTATAATTCAAAGAGTCAACAGAAATAGTTTATTTTAGGCTTCCTATTACATAGCTCCTGAAGCTTGTAGCCAGCAATGTTTTTATCAATCCTTTAAACGTCCTAATACATATGGTTGCACAAATGTCAGTCAGCTTCTCTAACCACTACGCTATTTAACAATGGGTAGTCAGGCAGTCAGTTGGTCAGGCACTCAGTGAGAGTCATTCCTTCTCCCGGCCGGCTTCGCTTGTGCGGTCCAACAAAAAAAGATGATAATACTATATTTCGATCATTCGGCATCTTTGTTATTGCAGTCCTCAATTAGTGAATAATTATGTTCAAAATCACACTCCAAGTTAATTAGTTGGGCACCACTTTAGAACTGTACAGATGAGTCAGATGATTTCAGGATAAATTCAAAGGTTTCTGCATGTTCCATTTGTAACCTATTGACATGCATGCCTACAAACATGAGTACCGAGGAGCTTTCAAAAGACGGGGAAGTTGTGGAAAGTCACAGAATGGGTATAAAAAGATCATAGAAGGATCGAACATTTCAGCACAGTTAAGACGATTAGGAAGAAGTGTAAGGTGTATGGTACCACCAGGACCTCGCCCGGATCAGGCCATCCCTCCAAACAGGATGACCCAAGGAAGCTAATGATCCGAGACTTATCAGAGGCCAACTGCAACTTTGATAGAGCAACAATAAAATACAACTTGAAAAGTATGCCCTAAAATCTTTAGGATATTTCATAGACATGTGGCAAGATCTTTTTTGTTCGGACAAAACTAAAATTCTAACTTGTGGGCTGAATTCAAAGCGTTAACATTTAGCACAAACCCAACATGGCACATCACTCAAACATTCCAACATGGCAGTGGCAACATGCTATTTCGCATGATCGGGACTCAAGCTTGTGTTTGAATAGAAGGAAATATTTACAAAAGCCCTTGTAGAATAACTGTCCTCTGCAAAATAAATACTATGATGGATAGGTCCAGTCAGAGACCTGACATCAATGTAACATTTGTGCCATGACTTGAAGAATGTTCCATCTATGCTGCCTAATGAACTTGCCACAACTAACAGTTTTATAAAATGCAAAAGTCAAATTTTGGTCTGCGAAATTGTATGAGACCTATTCCAACAGACTCAAAGATTTGTGCAGGTAACAGTACATTTACTACTCAGTTGGCTAAAGACTTTCCACAAGAAATGCAACGTGGAATCTCAAAAAATACAACCGAATCTAAAACAAACATCCACGCATTGTATTGTACTGAGACATGATCCTCAATTACACAAGCAAAGGGCAAAATTACCTTTGTATGACAAATATAACTTTAATGGCTGAACAATGACTGTGAAGTGGCATGAGCATATGTACGCGAGTGGATGTGAATGGAATTGAATGCAGTTTTAAACTGAGGATAAAGAAAAATTTACATAAAACAAGAAATAATTAAGAAAAGGTGTTACTACTGAAAAATGCGACTGAAATAGCATACCGTAGATAATTTCATCAGAAATATGCCCACAAGTGTAGTGTGCTGCACCTTTTTTCAAAAAAAAGGCATAACCAAGTCTATCTTAAGGCTATGTACATCGTTAACCCATCATAAACATCATGACACGTTATCAGGGAACCAGGCCCTGGTCTGATTATGTATCTCCTGCTCTGTGTGTCTTTGGTTTCCTGTGGACTCCAGGAACCGTAGAAGCAGCTATGCTAGGAGCTAATTGAGATGCAAATAAACACAGAGACTGTCCATGTGAATCTTGCTCGATATCCCTGGAATTGTCAGTGGCTGAAGCTGATTGGTTGTTTACTCTCAAGTTTTTAGAACGCTATTTTTCAAACCAGGGATTTCATGGCGCATTGATGTGAGACAGCAATTATTCACATAGATTATCCATGTACGACCTACGCATTGACATACACAGCTCAAAGAGGAAGTAAAAAATGTGTTTATAATAGTCTCCTATGTTCAGGAAAGCCTCTTTATATTACCCAAGATGTACAGTATTTTAATGTTTGATTGGTTGAATCTTAATCAAATGTAATAAAATTATTCAAATGTAATGTAAATAAAGTGTGCACATTAAAGGAGAGATTCATAATGATGGTGATTAACAACAAGATATATTTTAAATGGTATAAATTCTGTAGAGGGGATAATTAGCCTCCACTAGTTTGCACATTCTATCAAAACCAATGCAAGGAAGAGATTTACAATAAAGGGTAGATGCAGACTTCATTCAATATGATTCTTTCTCAAATCTGAAGGTTTTGTATACGTTATATTAAAAGATGTTGGTCATGCAGTATTTCTTTGTTGAACTGTATTGCGTTCTCCAAAGGCTTATTTAATTTCCATAAATGTTGGTGACTGTGATTCAGAAGACAGCGTCTGTCAATTCTGAAAGGCCTGTCTTTTTCTAAAACTTGCTTTATTCCTACACATTTCGAGCGAGACGGCACTGATGTTAGATGATGGTCACGAAGTGTCCTTGGAACTGTGCTATCGTCCCTTTTGATCACAGTCACTGTTTTTCAGAATGGCACTAATAAAGGAGAGGAGAGGGACAGGGAGTCACCAGAAATGTATTGATTCAGTAAAAGTGCATATGAGAGTGGCCCAAGGGCTTTGAAATATTTAATTTACCATAAACCGATTTCCCATTGAGTTTAGGAAGTGCTTGCTCATCCAATATGCTTGTCAAATTCCCTGCACGGTGCATGGATCTTGATTTATGATCATATTTGCCTGGCACTTTGTCTCTCAAGACTCATAATAATTCTTATGTATTAAACATGCTTTGATTATTTCTGCAGTACTTCACTATTTTGATAACACCCTCCTATCCGTATTGTCTGAACCAGTCTAAGCCTCCTCATTTGTAACATGCCTCATTTTAACATGCCAGCGTTCTCTCTTCCTGTTCAGAGATGGATTGGACTGGCAGCCTCCCCAAACAACTTCTGAATCAATAATGTTTTTCTAATATGCTTGAAAAACAATTATTCAAGTCAAGCTGCATTTCTCTTTTCAAGATTGCATCACTTTCTCTGCTCATACCACACGCATATACTCAAAATGTCAAAACATCATAATTAGTTGATTCTATATTAACTATAAAGTATAAGTATAAAGTATAGTACAAAGTATAAGTAATTATAAATATTATTTGGAGTGGCTGAACATTCTGTCTGTCTCAGTTTACTCTTAAATTTGGTTGGAATGCAAGATAGCAACAGCACTCCCTTTCCCATAACTGAGATGGTGAGAGGATAACTGAAAATCAAAAATCGGTTTGGGATTTTTAAAGATTAGAAGACTTTCCCCATACTTCTGCTTGTGTGGGAACTGATTGGACCTCTATTTGATGGCATTGCTGATTGGAGAGGAAGGATTTGATTATATGCTTGAGAAAACGCCATGGTCTCCAACTTGATTCTTATATTGTGACACTTACATGCTTGCTAAGTTGATGTGGGAGTTGTGAAGCCAGACAAGACTGGGTTGCCAAGAGTGTCTTCGAAGCCATTTTTAGAAGTTGAAAAATGTTGTCTCCAGCTTCTGTACTAGGCTGACAACAATGGTTGCTTTATCCAAACACCAGTGTTTTCTCCCCTTTTTAGGCATTTTCCTTTAATTGAGAGTCAACGTTTATAACTTCACACTTAATTTGTAATGCGATTTAAGTTTCTTGTTATTACATTTCATCACTTTTATATTATACATGCAAAAAGCACATAAATGTATGAGATGCACTCAAGAACTGCAGAGTTCCAAACTCCATATTCTGTTATTTAGCAAACACTTGAATTCAGAGGAGCAATTAGGGTGAATTGCCTTGCTCAAGGGCACAACAACAAATATTTCACCTTGCTAGTTTTGGGACTAAACCAGTGACCTTTTTTACCGGCTTAATGCACTGAAAACCAAACAACTTGACACCCAGGCTGGTTACATGTTGATCTCGTCTAAATATGCAATTTTAGACTGTACACTTTGTGCATTGTTTAGCTGACTGAATTTGTGTCAGTGTCTCTATTGTAATGGGTGATACTGCAGTCTAAAGAAAATTGAGACATTTCCCATTACTGCAGGCAACAGAGATATTGCCCTTTTAATTATGGAGTATGGTACCGTCTGTAGATCACAGCTCATGACACTTGACCAACCTTTTCAGCTCTTTCCACAGGAGAAGAACTCAAGAACATTATTGCACTGCCTATAATTAACATTAACAACAGAATTTGGGCCATACTGCATTGAGCGCCCACTCAAGAGTCATTGAGGTTTGTAATTAGTGAGCACTTACAAGGTTGCATGGGGTTTTATGTTCTCTAATGTGACACACTCTAACTTTATTATCAGGCACTTGATGATAGAATCTACAGTAAGGACTTGTTGAAAGGAGTAATGATTCTATAAAGAAAGTTTACTTGTAGTTTACAGAACAAATGGGAAAAACAAATAATGTAATAGTGCTCATATTAGGAAAGACTCAAACTATGAATTAAGATCAACTGTTGTCTTTCAAGGTGTTTACATTTTATATTCAAATTTTAACGTTCAGTTTTATTACATTTAAATATATATAAATAATTCAGACATCAAATTGACCATTAAAATGTATCTTCTGGTATTCAAAGAGGCTCTCCAGAACGTTAAATCCCAGGTTTAACTGCATTTTTCTGAAAGCTGTGAAGGGCATTTTTTTTAATAAAAACTTTTACAGGCAGTAAACTTCAGCTACGGTCTATTTCAGTGACATTTCGCTTGATGCACACTGACAATATATTTGCATATTTGCATTCCATTATTTCCTGCCACAGCTTCAGGGACGCTTCCTGTGGTCCACAAGAAACAGAAGATAAACAAGGCACAGATGCATTAACAGACATGGGCCCGGTTTCCCAAAGCACTAAGTTGATCGTAAGATGCACTTAAGTGCCTAAATGTTTTATCAGTATATTTTCCCGAAAAAAATCGTTACTTAAAAGGCACGTAAAATCGGTTGTTAATTAGCGAGTGCTCGGGTTAGTCCATCTTCACCGATCTTAACAGGCACTTCACTGTTTTTGTGAAATAGCGCCTCCCTCAACATGACAGAAGTGATCGCAAACAGTTAATATCAAGGCAATAGAACGAATAACACTGTTTTGATTTATGCACATATATTTAGACAAATTAGATAATAAGTGAGTGACTCGTTAACTGAATGCAATTGGTCAACTAAGGATGAAGAAAAACGTACGTAAAACAAGAAATAAGCTAATTAAGAAAAAGTGTTCAGTTAGAATTGGTTAACTGGGAAAAAAATATTATAATTGTTAGAAATAAAAATGGAGTGCGAGAGAAAACAAGCATTCAGAGCTGAAGGAATCAGTGTTCTTCTTGACTAGGACTGGTCACCTCTCTGAGCCTTGTTCTTCTCTGGGTCTCTTCCTTAATTATTTCTTTTTTTACATGTTTTTCTTTAACCTCAGTTGAAAATTGTATTCCATTACATTCACATCCACTCACTCACTTATTGTATAATTTGTCTAACTAAATGTGTCTAAATTTAAACTGTTTTGATATTTTTGTATTGCCTTAATACTAACGGTTTGCGATCATTCCTCGCATTTCACATAAACGTAAATGTAAAGTGCCATTTACTAACGTGTGGTCTGGAACACGTGATTTAACTAGCGATGTTACGCCCAATGATGCTTTCGGGAAATGCACTGATAAAATAAGGCACATAACTGCATTTTACGATCTTCTTAATCCTTTGGAAAACAGGGCCCAGGACAGTCCCATATATGTCCCATCACAGTACGTGTAAATACCTGTTAATAAATGTGAAGACAATTATGTTGTAACTGTATGAAGTTTCATTACAGTGCACATGCATTTTGCCTTAGTTTCACATGATTGACGGCCACAACCCTGCGCGATATGTCATACTCTTGTCGGTGTAAATCCCGTATAATACAGGATCATGCATCCTGTATTGAAATATAAAATGCACTGTCCCTTACAGAATCAATGTGAAACGCAATCCGATTTTTGTGCCCAACCTACTCTACGTTTTCACGATCTTGGAAAGACAAGAGATATAATAAAACCAAAAGAGTTTCATGTGAAATATAGCGGGGGAATTATAAAATAAAAATGACAGGCGATTTGTCTGTCATTTAGTCATCGTTGCCCTGGTTACGGAGACTGACTAACATAAGCAGTGCGCTTCTACCGGATACGCAAGTTGGCAGTTGACTGTATACAGAAGACCCGCCCCCTCCGCGAGCGCCAGCTGTGTGTGTAAGTGTAAGAGATATTTAACCAATATCCCACTTGATGGACAGTCAAGTCACTTTTATTTATATAGCACATTTAAAAACAACAGGAATCAACCCAAAGTGCTCTACAATCAAGGCAGATGAATTAACATCTGCCTCTAAATAGGTATACGTGCAGGCGCTAGAGCAAACGTGTTAGATACGGGCACATATCCTTACTTATCAACATAGAATAGTAACTAAAGCACGATGAATGGAACATGCATGGCTTGCTGAGGCTATATACTAGCAAAATACACAGCTGTCAATTAAATTAGAAAGCTTTAGTAAAGTTACGATATCTTTAAAGCTTAGTGATCACATCACTTAATGAACATTTTCAATCACATTTGCACATGATTTCAAGAGAGCTAGCCTACATTACCAACAGTAAAAAATGAAGTAGACCTACAGTATTGGGAAACATCTTACCCAAACCATTTTTGTTGGGCAAAACATTCACTCTGGGGGGCCATGCCTCCAGTGCCACCTAATTCATTAAAGGCAACAATACATAATATAGTACAATAGTACACATATTACATAGAGGGCAAGACTAAAATGGAAAACACTTAACACAACAAAAATTATAAAATCTAAATCAAAGAAATTACAACAAGAAGTTAAGATAAATTCAATAAAACCAACAACAGATTGAAACACAGTAAGGGGATGTTAAAAAAGTAAGTAATTAGTAAGTAAGTATTCCATAGCAATGGGAGCAGCAACAGAAAAAGCTAGGCTACCTCATCCTTCCTGAAAGGAGGGTTCTTGCTTCTTCTAAATATACCAAATAGTTTAATCTGAGACCTGATGTTTTATTCCTTAATATAATTGAAGCAATTGTACTTTACTCTTATTGGCCCTATTTCAATTTAATTTATGTTCACAGTAGCAGAGGAGTTTGAAAATGATGCATACTAAGCACAAATTAGTGCATAGAAAATCACCAGAATGCAGGAAATGAAGTGTCTGACACTTAAAATCTCATCCGGAAGGACCCCCAGACTCCACGCTTCATTTGTGTCCCCTGGGTTTGGTGCCGCTGGCAAGGTGTCCCTTATTTTTCCACATTGAAGTTGGCGACCCTAGTGCTCAGTCATCATCCAGTGTGGAGGGACAGGCTGATCTAGATGGACTCTTTTTGGTGCCATATCTTTTACACCTCTTCCTAATTGTCTTTACAGTTGTGCGAGAAATGTTCAAGTCTTTGGGATGTTTTCCTTCCTATCTCCTGGTCTGTGTATTTCCCGCTCTTTTGTTTGTTTTATTGTTGAACTTTTACGTTGCAATTGTAATACTCGGGAAACTGTGAAACGTGTCCTGAATGAATTTGAATCAGTGCAATTGGAAACCCATAGACTTGGTGTGTGATTATTTCTCTATATATTGATGGTAAATTATCCTTCTGTCTTCAGGAGACGTCTAGGTTAGGTATGAGAGAGCAAGTCTTCTGGCATCTTATGACCCTGACTTACTCCCCAGTTTACTTTAGTACGATACATGAAGCGATGGTAGGCGCCCTTTTCAGCACTTCCACAATACTAAATTAATTTCAACGAAATAATAATGATATACCAGAGGGGATCTACCTGGAGCCTAAAGGGAACATGAAACATGTATTATTCAACACATTTTATCACCCTTTTGAACAAATGATGTAGAACATATTAGGGACAAAAAGGAAGGAGCAGCCTTCCACACAGCTGTTTGCCTCTTTGCCAGATCAAACAGCAGATACATCTTTAAAACTGCCAAAATGTTTGCTCCCCAAATGTATGCCAGTGGGGTTAAAACTCTGAAATAAATGATATATTTCCTCTTTTCTGACATTCATTTGGTTGCAGGGACCTGGGTGGCCCCTTTGCTTTATCCACAGTAATTACGGGACACATTTTACAAGAAGGCAATTTTAGTTTTCGTGAGGAATGGCAGTGTGTCATGGTGGAGGGTTTTTGTAATAAAGGAGACAAGATATGGAAATTGAGATACTCCAAACTGCTGAGAGTGTCTGGAGCTCAAAAAGCAACCAGGCGTCGAAAATGAAATACAAATGGGAAAATAATGAAGCTTTTGTTTCTTAGTGTCACTGCCAACTTTGCTTCACTGTCAGAAGATGTTCAGTCACTCTAAAGAACATTTGCAAATTAAACAGAACACATTGGTAGACAAAGGGGTATCATTATTGATGAAAACAGGCATTTTGAAGGCTTCAATTCTATTTCCCATTTAAAGAAACAAGCTGTTCTGTTACGCTTGAACTGTGGAAAGGCCTTTGCTTGTGTACATTTGTAAGATTTCTCTCATCAGGAAATCAACACATTTCTTTGACAGTTAAATGTCCACAGATGAACCACACAACGACAATCTGCAAGTAGTCTATAAATGTCTATTACAGTCCATGATAAATGTCTGGATTCTGAGAAATATTGGAGAAATGTCACAGTTAAGTTAATTTCATTTGTAAAGGGCTAAATGACTAATGGAAGTCCACAGGTAAATGCCTGGCATATTTTATGGTTAGCAAAGCAACTGTAAATTCACTAGAGCCAATTGGAATAAAGCACCCCATAAACCTCAAATCCAGAACTGAACTGGAGTGACAGGCTAGGCAAGGTGGTTTTCAGTCTCTTTCTGCTGGACAACTTTCTGCTTGGGGGGGGGTCAAGTACACATGTCCAGGTCTGTGAGTTAATTTGATCAGTGGAAAAGTAACTACTGTATGAATGCTACTGCCTAGGTGTGATTGAATTGAGCCTGTCAGTTTAAAGAAGGAAACAAGGTTAGAAAATGTGATTGGGATATCATTCACCCCAGGTCTCATAAGTACAGTCCAGAAAAAATTAAGAGACCACTGCACCTTTTTCTTTCCTTTCCAAACATTTTGAATAGGAAAGTTATGAGTGAGGAATAGAAGCATTCAGTTTACAGTGATCACTTAATTTTAAGCCTTCTGTTCCTAATTTAAAACCTTCCTTTTTCAAATTTCTTTAAAATAAAAGAGGTGCAGTGGTCTCTTAATTTTTTTCTTTTTTATCTTTCAAATAAATATATGTATTTTTTGTTGTATCATTTCTTTTTTATGCAAACCTACAATTTATGCATATTTCAATGTAATATAAGTATATATATTTGTAAGTATACAACTTCTAAGAATTAGCAGAGACTGCTAGAATTTTACTCAATGAAATACTTCCCACCACTGTGGCAGCTTCTGGTTGAGCACATGACCCTGGACCAAAATGCCTCCCTATCGAACATTCTCCATTGAGCTTCTCACATTTCATGAACTGCTTTGAAAGTGGTTGCTCTGAATGGTTGCACTGAGAGCAGCTATGCTTAGGTCTTTCATCAGCTCACTTTGCTGGGCATAAGTCCATTTGGCATTTGATGTAGGATTAATAAATTATACCCTGTAAAATAATGCCCAGTCCATGATGTAGGCTTTAGCCAGAGTGTTTGCTACAGTGCCAGGATACTGCCTCCAGAGAAACAGGGCATGTTCAACCTGAAGCCCTGTCACATTTTAAGAAATCTCTTACTTCAAGGTTTGTTGTGGGTAAAATCACCAGAGAGGTAATTATGTTCCATCAAACATTAGAGCAAAACTAGCTTTTGTAGGATTCTCAGGTATTGTCCTGTGTCCTATATGAAGAATAATGTGTTTCAGCAATTTGTCAGAGAGAATAATCAGACTAGTCTGACCAACAGGAAATTCAGCTAATATTCCTTTGCCATTACGTCTAGTTACCAACATATGTGTTAAAAAACAAGCATACAGTAAACTCCAAAAGTATTTAGACAGTGATCCTTTTTTGCTCTTTACAGTTACACTTTCAGATTTGAAATTATGTAATGACTATAGAGTTAACATGAAAAGTATTAGCAATAATATGAGGGTATTTTCATCCATATGCAATAAACAACTTCATAATTACAGCACGTTTTGTATAGACTTTCCAATGTAGGTTACCAAAATTATTTGATGAAAATTGACATTTAATTGAACATTTACATTAAAGTAGTCACGTTTAGTACTTGGTCCCAAATTGTTTATTTGCATGACTGCTTTGCCGATATTCTGCTACCCAGGAACAATAACAGACACTAGGTATGTTTTCTTGGCGATGCAACGTATCTTCTGTGGTAGATAAAAATATATCTGATTGATTTATTCTGATCTGTTTATATCCATAGTGCTGGAACATAAATCTACAAAAGCTAGACATGTTTTACTGTCCAACAATTTTTCATACAGTACAGTAAATGGAAGGTTAGCTAAATAGGCCAAAATGCAGGATGGTTTTCAGGTGGCCTAGCAGTTACAGTAGGAGCTTTGAATCAAGAATGGAAAAGTGATAGATTTAAAACTGAAGCCAACAAATTGAAATACAAAATGCAGATTTTGTTCTGCAGTTGAACAAGGCATGTACCCTCAATTGCACCCAATGTAGCAGAATCCTACAGATATCCAGTTGTAAAGGGTCAGGGTAAAAGCAGAAATTCCATTTTGGTTGGACCTTGTGCGCAACTTACCATTAAAACAATGTACACATTTTAATCAATGTTTTATTTGAATACATTGTTATTTAGCTTAACATCCACAATGAATGAATGAATCAAATGTATTTATAAAGCCCTTTTTACATCAGCTGTGCCCACAAAGTTCTTTTACAAATCACTTCATGTTCATTTATTATTCCCCCAAAGGTTTTAATAGATTCCAATGGGATCTCAATTTATGTTCATTTTTTGTCGATCATTCAAGGTTAGGTTGTTCTTTGTTGTTTGCTCCATCCATCTGGGATAAACTGTTTATTGATTTAACTATCGAACATTCATAACCATCAATAGATAATGGCACATTTATCCCCAAAGCGGACTTTTGAGTGTCCCATATTGAATGAATGCCAGACGCATTCTGACTATTTTTGTGTTTGAGTGACTTCATAGACTATATTGGTGTAAAAATATATTTTTCTTTAGAAAGAAACCTTAGAGGCGAAATCTTTGGTATCATTCCTGTTTCCTTTTCAGAATTGTTTTAAGCACTGTCTCACTGTTATCGTTTTATATGAATTTCCCCTGTTTTTTTTAGATGGAAATGATCCCAGAGCCTGATCCAGATGATGAAGGAACTAAGATAAGTGTAAGTTACTGAGTTTGTACAATGTCCATGAAGAAACTAATTCAGACTTTGATAATACATTTAGCATTTTCAAATATAGCACTTCCAGTGTTTCATTGTCTGTTCTGCGCCAGATTGCGTCGCGGAGCGCATGTTGCGCACGTATTGAACGTGTTTTTATTTCCCTGCAGACGGTGAAGGTGCAGGGAAATGACATCTCCCACAAACTGCAGATCTCCCGGGTGGGAAAGAGTGACGAGGGCCTGTACGAGTGCCGAGTCACCAATGCCAACTATGGCGAGCTGCTGGAGTACAAGGTCCAGGCCTACCTGAAGGTGAACAGCACCCGGCCCCGGACCAGGCCGGCAAAGAACACGTCCCCGCTGTCCCACCTGACAGCAGATAAGAAGCCCCGCAAGACAGGCTCCAAAGCAGCACAAGACAGCATGAGTGCTGACCAGAGGGTCCACTCTACCTCCAGCTCACAGACGTCTTCAGCCAAGACAGTCAAACACAGCTCAGGTGAGATAATGCCTGTGGAGAAAAGGGTAGTATAACTCTCGGTTCGATATTTCACAGATCTTCAGTGGGGGTTGACCATTGGCCAATCCATCCATCTAATCCAAGCATTTTACAGTCAGCAGTCAACTAGTCAGTATGTCTGTTTTTCACCTATTCATCTGCCTCTTGTCTGTCTGCTGTCAGTCGGTCATCTTTTCTGTTTGGCTCAGCTTTAAAGCCACCCAGTGTGGCTAATCGAGGAGACACTGTATGATGAATTGAGAAAATGCAGAAGAAATAATCCACCTAGACTGCACTCTATGATTAATATGAGGCAGTGACTCCCACATTATGCTGACAACTGCGTGCCGCTGAATGATCTGTGTGCTGAGGGACGCTGATAAATACTCTTCTATTGGCCTCCATTGCAGTCCTACTGCACAGTTACAGTTACACTGCTGCAAATACAGGTTTTGTGGAGATCAACAACAATAATCAAATAGGTGGATGGAATGGCACATGTGCCAGGTAGGAATTCAGTGCTGGTTTTCCTGCGTTACTTACCAGTGGGAGGGTAGACCGTGGTGTCAGGTCAGGTTACCTCAAAGCGTTCCTACATTGGTTTTAACACTGTTGGCATTGCAAAGCTGTGAGATCACAGACTTAAAATACAACAAATGTCCCAGAAGTGATATGCACCAAATAGTGTTCACAACTGTGTTAAAAATGAGGCAAGTTGCCAGATGTTCTTTGGAAATCACTACATTCATATCAGCTATCTCAAGTGCCTATACAACTTCCACGACATAGAAGAACAAATACTATCTGTGTCTTATCAAGCGTGGCTGAATTGAGAACCTCACTGAGAACTGTGAACATTTCGTGAAACAGGGTGAATGACATCCAACCGGACTACAGTATGCTGCCATCTTAATAATGCATTATCGCTACAGGGATATGCAAGACAAGTCAGACTGAGATATCATTTTTTTCAGTAACCCACATCTAGCAACATCAGGTGGGCAGAGGAATGGCTTGAGGCCAGCTTTCTCCCTACGGTAGTGGCATAAGGCCTGGGTTATGTGGCCTCCCTCAGTGGGGAGTTTGCTTTGCCCTATTTTCTTAATACTGTATGTAGATTTTGTTTTCAACTCACTCACAGTATTATTGGTGGTGGATGATGTGTGGCTTTCCTGTCACATGTGCGATGCTAAACGACGCAAACTTCTGCAGTCACGCTAACTAAGTCAAGAATTTGGTTGTGACGGTTGATGTGATAAATGCAAAAAAAGGTGCTATTAAATTTAATCTCATAATTACATGACTACGTTTCAAGGCGGAGCTACCACGGACGGTATGAAAGATTCCGAATCATCTGAGCAGTCTGCCTAGCCCACCCGCTCAGACTGAGAGCTGATTAATTATTCTCCATGAGGAGGATATTTTGGCCTAGCATGATTGCTGCTCCTCTGTGGCGCTCCTGTTCACTTGATCACCCTAGGCATAATGAAATCTGGCAGGGAAGAACAGCGGGTCGCAGGGCTCCGTCTTTTCCCTCCTCTCGATATTGAGCTTGGCTGAACCAAAGTGTCCCCAGACAATTTTCCTCTTAGAACATTGCTGTGCTTGGTCTGACGGAAAAATCCAGTAAATGTCACCATGATTTAGGGAATATTTCATTTTCCATTTTCTGAATTGTTGTGGAGGATTACTTTCTTACTATTTTTTCCCCTCAGCTATTTTTTCAAGGTTGGCAGGTACAAGAACAAGTTCATTAGAGAATCTGGTTTCTTCTTGTCTTTCTGCAACGTGGATCGTGCTTATGTTTGTTCCATAGGGATTTAACAGGAAAACGCTAGAATTAATTCAGTCAAGCATTTATCACTCCATTCAGGATATCTATATCACTCCATATACTCTACATTTTATGTCATTATCCTCTGGAAAGAAATGCCTCGATGCCTTTTTACCATGCTCTTTCTTTTCAATTCAAGGACAATGTCCCGAAGTCCCAAATGAATAAAATTGTGCATAAGACTGCCAGGCTTTTCAATATCACACAGTTGTCAGACTGTGTGGGCTGCTCAACATGCAACCGGAAACTGCCTCCAGAACAGACAGCAGCTTGACAAGTTCAGGCAATGGTAGCTGTCCATGGAAATCCTTTTCATTTCAGCTCAAAGGCCTTTACTTTAGGGTAAAGATTTTATCCACATGTTTGTGGGTGTTTGGTGTAGTGAGTGTTTGTTTGAATATATTTAAATGGATTTACTCACATTTGAAAGCTGGAGGCTTCATCTAGCCTGGCTGACATATTTCCTATTTCATATGCATTTCATTTCAGAATCAGTTCATTGCAAGCGTGCATAGTGTTTACAATGTTCCTGACTAGTGCCATCATAGCTTTAGCATATATTTCTCCACATATAGCAACTATGCCCCTATTTTGTATGGTTTGAATACATGATCTATACACCAACTGATACCAACCTAACACTCAATGTACAGCTTTATAAGAGAAAAAACATACAGCAATAACAGCGTTTTTAAAGTGAATGAGAGATAAGCTCTGTTAATGTCTTGACTGTATGCCTTCATTCACAGGTACAAGGATATCTACAAGCTACGGACTTGCCATCCTGATTCTTGCCTGTGGCTTCATGAGAGATACCTGGCTATAGTTTCAAGAACTGACTTTTACTCCCAGTATCAATCCCTCTTCTCAAGGCAAGAAGAAAATGACCTGTTATTAACACAAATTGGACAGCACAGTTGGCCCTTATTTTCCAACCACTACTCTGCCCCAATGCATTCTTATTACCACATAACGAGAAGGATGATTCCCTTCCAGAGACCCATCCACTTTATTAGCCCCCTCCAGAGACCCCTTCACCTTAAACCCCCCTCCAGAGACCCCTTCACCTTATTACTACCTTCCAGAGGCCCCTCCACC
>JACXGJ010004512.1:0-44842 GCA_016801105.1 Esox niger
TCTGCCCAGCCCTTGTCTGTACCTCTGCCGTCAGCACGTTCACCGACCCCTCGCCTGTCCCCGACTACTCTGCCTGCCGCTCGTCTGTACCTTCGTCGCCGGTACGTGAGACGCGTTACCTACCGTCCCCGTACTGCTTGCCAGTCCCTGTCCCTCTCGCCCTCAGTCCGCACTTGGGTCCTCACCTACGACCTTGACACATACTGGGAAGGCCACAGGCAGCTTGTCATCTACTGATCTCCTTTTTTTATATTGAGCATCCAACATTTGAATTGCTCAAATTGAATAACATCATATAATGTTGTTATGACAAGATTGGAAAACGATAAACCCACTGTTATGACATGTAGACTCATGTAGCATTTATTAATATTAACATAATATTGGCATTAGTATTTTCAAGAGTTGGCATATCAAGGGATTCCAATCATTTTGGAAGTGACAATATTGTTCAGATGTAAAATGTATACAAACACTGTCTACATGAATCTCTTATTGCAGACAGAAGTTTGATAAGAAGTGTTATAAGAAGCAGGATGGATACCTTTGTATGAAATGCACCAGAGGGCACATATCAAACTTCACGTGGAGTCATTGCTGTGAGGCAAGGTCAAATTTGCAAATTGGACATGGTGAAATTGGAAATGTGAGAACTATGTGGTAATTACATTATATGTGCCTATATATTAAATAGAAAAAAACTTTTCTGATAAAATTATTTAGGCTGGCCTTAACAATAAAAGTGAGTACTATATTTGAGTTGTAACATTTTGATACATTTGAAAATATTGCTAAAGTTAAGTTTTACATTCACGTCATGGAAAATTGCACAAAAAATGTAATGTAAATTAAATCAATTTTAACCCCACTTCGTAATAAAGCAAAATATACCAAAACAAGTGGGGTAAACACTATATCCATTGGTCGCTTGCCCATCTTGACAATAAGTTAACTATCTCCATAATTACATTAATACACAGTCCAGGGTCAGTATGGTCAACAAGACATGTAACCAAGACAAAGTTTAGATTATCAGGACTGTTGTTTAAAGGAAACAGTAAAGCCTATACATACAGTAGATCATGCAGTTTGAGAGTACGCCACTGGTCCTAGAGCCTTGCTCCTCATTCCTATAGTATTTCATATTTTGTCAAGATAGGATCCGGGTACAAGTCCTGGCAGGCCATTCCTCTCCACTGTCCACCAGCCGTCAACACCCTGCTCAATGACCACAACCCTCTCCCCTGCAGATATGGAAAGCTCACCCTCAGCCTAAAAACAGACAAGGACAAGCCCGGGTTAGTTCTCCTTCTGGTTCAAATATCACAAAAATGTTAACCCACTCATTCTTGGAGTTTGAAAAGTGTATTTCGGGAGCAATACAATTATTTTAAACAATACTGTCAAGCACACCAAATTTTAAGCCATAACTATACAATGGTAAAACGTAATACAGGCATCATGTACATCTCCTAAACAAGTTTGCATAAACAAAACAGTTTAGAGGATGGTACAGGCATTTACAGAAAAGTTGTGTAAAATGTAAAAAAACAGAATGCAATGATGTGCAAATCTTTTAAATCTTGTATTCAATAGAAAATAGTACAAAGGCAAATACAGACATATCAAATGCTGAAACTGAGAAATGTTATTGTTTCTTGAAAAATATATGCCAGCAACAAGTTTAAAAAAAACCTGTGACAGAAAAGACTGGAAAAGTTGTGTAATGCAAAAAAACAACTCACAACTAATTAAGTTAATTGGAAAGATGGGAAGGGGTTCACCGCTCTATGAAAGACTGTACAGGCAAATAGTGCAACAACTAAAGAATAATGTTTCTCAACATATTAGTGTAAAGAGTTTGGGGATCTCATGGTACATAATATCATTAAACATTCAGTGAATCCAGAGAAATCTCTGTACACAAGGGACAAGCCCAAAAACCAATATTGGATGGGCATGATCTTCTGGCCCTCAGGTGGTACTGCTTTAAAAACAGACACAATTCTGTAGAGGAAATCACTGAATGGGCTCAGGAACACTTCCAAAAACCATTGTCTCTGAACACAGTACATCACTGCATCCACAAATGCAAGTAAAAACTCAACCATGCAAAGAAGAAACCATACATGAACAAGATCCACAAGATCCAGTTCATTTAAGATGGACTGAGGTGAAGGGGAAAACTGGGGGTGCATTAGTGCACATAGCATGGTTGATTTGCACACGTGTCTAGGCACCATTAATGCTGAACAGTATATGCAGGTTTTGGAGCAATATGTACTGCCATCCAGACAATGTTTTTGTTCAGGGAAGGCCTTGCCCGGAACTGTTCAGCAGCTGCAATCCTATGTTAAGCAAGAATGGGAAAACATTTCACTTTCAATACGACAGCAATTGGGCTCCTCAGTTCCCAAACGCTTACAGAGTATTGTTAAAAGAAGAGGTGATGCAACACAGTGGTAAACATGCCCCTGTCCCAAAATTTTTTAGACGTATTGCTGGCATCTAATTCAAAATGGCCATGTATTTTTCCAAAAACAATAAAATGTCTCAGTTTCAACATTTGATATGTAGTCTTTGTACTATTGTCAATTTAATATAGGGATAACTTCTTTGCACGTCATTACGTTCTCTCATTATTTGCATGTTATGCTGTGTTTTACACTACTATTTAACATTTTGACTGGACAGGACAAAGATTTCTCCTGGTTTTGTTGTATGACCCACAGTGACGCAAGGTATGATTCTAATGCCAGTGATTCTAATGCCAGACAGCTTTGACACTGTGTGAAAATCTCCTAGTGTTTTATATGTTCTGTCCCACAGGTGCATTTAACAATAAAGGGCAGTATGTGCTAATTTTTTAATTTTCGGAGTTGAATACACTGTCATCTGCATGGTTATTCTTAGTGTATGCCTTGATCGGCCTTGATCAGGGGTGTAATCCCTGATAAGCGGTATTCAGCTAGATGGTGAGGTGCCAAAACAGGTATACTGTAACTAAAATATTGCACATGGCAAATTGACTAAGCTCAATAAAAGACTGAAAATAACATTGATTTTTATCCTTCACTATAATGACACTATCAAATAACGTCATTTTATTCAGTACTTAGTAACACTGTTCCTATTAAAAGTTTGGTAGACTTCCTGGTGACGTTGTGGTTTTTGAAACAAAATACGGCAGTTAAATACAGCGATAGAGATACAGCAGTATTCTGACCTGAGCCACATATTCATACATAGCCTGGTACTCCTCTCGGTCCTCTGAGGTGCTTGGAATGCAGATCTGTTGACATTCAGGAATGGAGGCATAGACTTCTGATGTGTCAGCTAAGGAAATCACAGAGGCAAGCAAATTAATCAATTACTGGGTCAATATTTTCCCTTTTAGATTAAAAACACAATTCATCATTATACGCACAGAAAATGAAAATTCATGATTGTCTCTGTATTAACCTGAGAAGTAGCGACATAACGAAACATTGTAATTTTATGTTGGAATAATAACGTGGAAAAAACATTACCCCTTTGTCATCAACGGGACAAAATGTACCACACTTAAAATTCTAATTTTTGCAGATACTGTACATACCAGTAGATGATGCTATTATTGGCTGTGAACCATCACTGACGTTAGTTCTTGCACCTGCAGAGTTCCCTTGCAAAAGGTTTGAAAACCTAAAAGTAATAAACAAAGTTGCTTTGCGTCACATAAAGATGTAAACAGCTTGTTTTGAAACTAATGTGTTAAATTTTGCATCCTTGTTGTGCAAACATATATTTTTTGGTTGAGAACCTCTTTATAACTCCTCCAACAAAGCAGGCACTGCCGTTGTTGTCGGTCAAGGGTTCCTTCGAATAGTAGTTCTCAAAACCTATGGGCGCTGGGAAGAAATCACAGGCATTAAGCAAATCCCACTCACGAGGCCAAGGTTTATACAATGCAAAGGGTGAACTCGTTCTCACTGCGGCCACATATTCCCATCAATATTTAATTAAGCTGACACTAAAAAGTTCTGAGATTGCATTCAGCATTCGACACAAAACAAAAACAGGACAGTTCGTCTAGTGTACTTACCAGGTGGATTTGAGCCAGTGCTTTTCATCTTAACAAAGCAATCGTTGTCTGTTGTGATATCACACAGCTCAAGAATTTCCCTCACATCCTCATAACACTGTAAGTAAATTTTTGGCACAAGTTCAACACATTCAGTTTTCATACAGCATCTACTTTTGTCGGGCCGTGTAAGTGGAGCCAGTCTATTTGAGCGAATGTCTCTTACTGACTGACTGATTACCCCTTGTAAGTAGCGGAGTGGTTTGTTGTTCCGTAGACCTAACCCCGAGTTTCTGGATGGACAAAAACTGGTCTGGCTATAGCTTTATGTAGTTACGTCATAGGAAGGCTAAAATAAAACACGCTGCCTACACGATTCACTTGTCTTTTTACTTGACAAAAAAGTCAGTATTCGTCACCTACAGCCCCCTCCAAAATGATTGGAATGGCATGGAAATTTCCATTGTTTTTGTTGTTCACTGAAGAAATTGGGGTTTCAGATCAAAAGATGAGTATGAGAAAAGAGTTCAGAATTTCAGCTTTAATTTCCTGGTATAAAAATAAACCGCTAAAACTGGCTGTGTCAAAAGCCATACTGTTAATAGATGCTATTTGTGGTGGAGGTAAATGTAACAAGAAAAGTTATTAAGTTTAACACAATGCTCAATGGTGTCTAGTGACATATTACTGGCTAATAAGCTTTTAAAACGGCCAGTGGCAAAAGTCATACAGATACCATTTGTGGTGGAGATAAACTTCATAAGAAACGTTACTCAGTTTAACATGACGGTTAATGGTGTCTAATGAAATATTCAAACACGACGCAATGTTAATGCATGACAACATTATATAATGTCAATATTCTATGCTGGCACCTAGCAAATGGCCAGCTCTGTGGATTGATGGTTAAAGACACAGACTTTCACGTGGGCGACCTAAGTTATCTTGAAAGGGCAGCCATGGTCAACACTTTTTATTGCGGGCCGGCTGAACTAGGCATGTCTGGGTTTTTGTTTTCATTCATAATATCTTATCAGAACTACAAAGCCCTATGTATTTATCTTTCACACTGCTACAGTGTTCTGTTCGGTTGAGCATTGTAACATGCTATAAAATACTGAGTTATATTTCCGTTTACAAAAAACTCACCTCATCGTCTTTGACACATTGCATTGAGAGTTGGTTACAGTGGACCCAGATGGCATTCCTTAGAATGTTTATACGATCTTCCTCCAGCAGCTGAAAGGCCTGCAATCCAAAACTGAATTGGATGATTCATCTAGACTACAGGATGTATATCCCTTTCTACAATGCTATACTGTGCAATCCAGTTTTAATCAATTGCAGTAAGAGAATAATGCCTGAATCTACCTCACATGTTCTCTCATGCGTGCTCTCCCATTCTTGGCGAATATTGTCTAGTTGTTCAATGTTTGACAGATACTGTTTTTCTGCAGACAAGGCAGAAATTGTGGTATTCAATATACAGTAATGCAACAGTTATTGACTCCTACGTTGGAATAATTTCAATGATTAATTGGATCTTTGTAACAGTGAAGACCTTTAAAAACAAATGAAAGATGTATGTTAAAAGCCAATTCTAGGTTGACTTGATGAAAGAAGATCCACATTTCATCTCCATGTACTCAGCAATATGGTGATGAATGGTAAACAGAACTAAACAATAAAATCCTGCTATGACTTCTCAGAAATACAAATTTTAGTTAAAGAGTGGTATTATTTGGAGTACAGCAACAGTACTTAAAACAGGAACAGCTAGAAGGTTAGATAGCTTAGTATTCCTTACCTGCCTCTACTGCAACCTCCCTGCACTGCTTAGACTTGTTGTGTACCTGAAAAAGTAAAGGGAAGTCATTAACAAAAATGTAAATATCATTGAGTACAGAAATTTGAAACAATTTAGCATTAGTTTCAAGTGGAAAGTATAGGACAGGAATCAGAAATAACACATGAATAGAAACATCCTAAGGACCACATGGTTATTGGCAGACTGGAACATAAGGTTTGTTTTTTCATCACAACACCTTCTTGACTTGTATATTGTACAAAAGGCAAGTTGAGCAATGTTGAGTAACATATGTATGAAAGTTCATTACTGCCATAAGCATTTCAACTTCAAATGTTTTCACTGTAATTTCCAAATTGTATGTTATACTTTTTGGGATAACTACATAGCTCCTAAAACTCCATATCAATTGAATCATAGTATCTTGATCTTATATACATATCATAGTTATACTTCACATAAGACACCTAACTGAAGGCCATAAGACCCCGATGATCATTGTTTATCAAAAGTTTGTTGCGGAAACGAAGAGCTGGTCTATGACCTAACTCATAGCACCAGACGTTATTCTGCTTGATCTTTAGATATGTAGTTCTGGGGAGGAATCTTTAATGGTGTTATTTTTTATATTTGTGCTTATACAGCTATGGAAATAATTAAGAGACCACTCACAATTTTTCTTAAATCAGTATCTCTACATGTATGGTCGCCATTCCATTCTAGTGTCTGTTAAATTCCAACACAGACACACCTCATTTTACTTAATGAAGTTCTGATTAGGTGATTACCAGGAATCCACCATAAGTATTGCACCGTAGAGAAATGGAGTAAGGTCATCTTCTCTGACGAGTCACATTTTCAGCTTTGCCCAACACTTGGTCTTCTAATGGTTAGATGTAGACCTGGAGAGGCCTCCAAGCCACAGTGTCTCACATCCACTGTAAAGTTTAGTGGAGGATCAGAGATGATTTGGGGTTGCTTCAGCAAGGCTAGAATTGGGCAGATTTGTCTTTGTGAAGGACGCATGAATCAAGCCAAGTACAAGGTTATCCTGTAAGAACATCTGCTTCCTTCTGCTCTGACAATGTTTCCCTACTCTGAGAATAGTTTTTTCCAGCAGGACAATGCTCCATGCCACACAGCCAGGTCAGTTAAGGTGTGGATGGAGGAACATCAGATCATGTCATCGCCAGCACAATATAATAAGACCTGAACCCCATTGAAAACGTCTGGAATTTGATCAAGAGGATGATGGATGGTCAGCCATCAAACAAAGCAGAGCTACTTGAATTTTTGTGCCTGGAGTGGCATAAAGTCACCCAACATCAATGTGAAAGACTTGTGGAGAAAGCTGTGATAAAAAAATCTGGGTTATTCCAACAAATATGGATTTCTGAACTCTTCCTAAGTTAAAACATTAATATTCTGGTGTTGAAAATGAATATTAATTTGTTTTCTTTGCATTATTTGAGGTCTGAAATCAATGCATCTTTTTTGTTATTTTGACCATTTGTTATTTTCTACAAATGAATACTCTAAACAACAATATTTGAATATTGAGATTAATGTTGTCAGTAATTTATAGAATGGAACAAACATTTTCATTTTATTCAAACACATACAGTGAGGGAAAAAAGTATTTGATCCCCTGCTGATTTTGTACGTTTGCCCGCTGACAAAGAAATGATCAGTCTATAATTTTTATTGTAGGTTTATTTGAACAGTGAGAGACAAAATAACAAAAAAATCCAGAAAAAACAATGTAAATTTTTTTTTGAATTGATTAGCAGTTCTTTTGTAGTGGGCAAATGTACAAAAACCAGCAAGGAATCTAATATTTTTTTCCCTCACTGTACCTATGAGTAGTGAAAACAGAGAAATTGATAATTTTGCAGTGGACTCTTTTCCAGAATCTTCTTAACTCTCACCGCATAGTTGTCGGGTGCCATGTCACAATAATTATATTGTCCAGGATGATGTTGTGTTGTTTGGTGCATTTGACAAATAAACCGTGGAACTGAAAACTGAATATAAATGCTTATCACCAAACCCTGTTCAAATTTATAGATTGTCCAATGGGTGTGGCAAAAATTTGGTGATTTACCTTTTCAACCTGCTTGGTTGAGATGGTGGTCACACTGCCCATCCTCTCAGCAGCTTGCTCTGCCTCATCTGCGTCTCTGCACCTTTGTTCATATGACCTTTTAGACTGGAAGGGAAGGGACACACAGAAACAGAACATGCTAACAGGTTGGAAGTACTATGCAATCTATACAGCTAAATGTTTAATGACAGCTATTGTTTTGACACTATACAGGAAGCTGTTGCAAAATAAGGAACAGAAAGTACAATTGAAAAAATGAGATGCATGTGCAAGCAGGAAGAATGAAGGGTGTTGTCAATATGCGGCTTCTACCAGTGTGTGTAATTATCCTCCAATGAAGTTCCGTTGACCGAAACCTTATTAAACTGAAATGATGCATTGATCCTGACTTTGCAGAGATTCTTTCGTTGTTAATTAATTACCTAGCAATGCATAAAGGGCTACTCTATCTTATGCAATTAAACAAAAGTCGGGCGTGTTACAGAGCCTCTCTAGAACATGCAGGGAACCTAAAATAAAACAGAGCAGGATTTCCTGAATCGGGTGTTTTGATGTATCAGTGTTCACACATGGGCATCTACATGTTCTGGGCTTATTTCCACTTCAGCTTTGACACCTCTGATCCTCTGTTCTCTGATTTTTTTTCTATCAGAATGCCTATAATACGGCTTGTCATAAGTGTGACTTTGTGTTTTTCAGTTCCAATTGGTAAGCAATTGCTGCTGCACGCTGTTATGTACATTACATATTCACATAACATAATTTAACTTGGACTGCCAAAACACTATCATCAAAAACATTGTGAACCATACCAACCAAATTCACTTTCTAAAAAAGTCTCAAGGGCCCCAACATCAAGCCCCACCTACCTATGCCATAACTATGACATTGTTTAGTTGTGGTTAGTTGGAAAATGTGCTCACCTCCATTGTTTTTTTGTGTACAGACACCTTTATCTTCTGTACTTTTTCCATGACGCATTCAAACTGAGACAGAGAAAATTCTAATGTGACTGATTCTCACAGTGGTCATCAATTACACATCATTTGTGGATTGATCTAATCTAACCACTGATACTCTTTCGTCGTAATCAAAGTATAATAATACTAATAATAATACTATGTAGATATGAACAAATATATATTGTATTTATTCCTCATAACATTGTTGTGTTTGTAAATAGTAAAACAAATATCGTGATAACATCTTGATGACAACTACACCAAAAATCATACAGTATGTTTTTTTAATTGGAGTTTAAATGGATAAAGTTGTATTGATAACAAATTGGAATTCAACAGATATCTGGCTGAATAAAGGTTGAAACGTTAAAGTAGAATGTTTAACTATATTTTAGGTTGTAAGGACAAGATGTGCCCACAGGGTTAATACCCCTCTACCCTATAACAGCCCGGAGATACCTGGATACATGTACAGTGGATAAAAAAGGATACAAACCCCTGTTAAAATGCCTGTTTTTTGTGACGTAAAAGCATGAGACAAAGATAAATTATGTAAAAACTTTTTCCACTTTTAATTTTACCTATAACGTGAACAATAATTGAAAAACAAACTGAAATCTCAGAGACGGAAAAATGAAAAATAAAAACCTTACAATTAGCTGGTGCTGCCAGGTTATAGATTTTCACATCACAAAAACATGGCATTTTAACAGGGATGTGTATACTTTTTATATCCACTGTACATGGAAATCAATAAACCAAAACCTTTCTCCTCTGCTCTTTTTGTCGCTCCCTAAACTGTTCCATCCTCTTGATCTCTTCCTTTAACATCCCAGAAAGCTGTATGTGTAGGTTCCCGATGTTCTCAATTTCTAAAAAACATTAGGGAAGAGAAATTTACAAATGTTGGATACTGCTGATAGATGTTTAACTACAGCTGGAAAAAGGAAGTTCTAGTCTACTTACGCAATTTCAGGTGGTCAATGGATGCTCTCAAAGTGCTGGAAACAAAAGGATAACTTTGAGGATTTACTTTGCACAGCATTGTTATGACATACTTAACTGTTGATGATATACTTCTAAAACAGGTACCCATGTATTACTTTGATTTTCTTCATATTGATTTGTACATTAATTGCATTATGAACACCAATAAGATTCGGTATTCATTGTTTTCTGTTTATTGATTAGCAATCTGCTTAATTGCTATGCAAAATCCAGTGTAATGAATGGACTCTGTTAGAGTGGCCCTGATGTTTGCTTTAGATTGTTCATGGATGCCAAGGATGAACGAAGACCTTGGTCAGCATGCTCTATTCATAGACGTGATTGTGGTCCTAAGTGAAGGCTCCAGGCCGTGATCTAAATCAATTAAATTGAATTCTCTGAAAAACGGTTGTTGATGTAAATATGTCCTAATTTGATTCCATGCTAGAAACAAAATTACTCACCTGATCTCACAGAGACCCCCTGCCTTGCGTGCAATCATCACCAACTCTTTGCCATAACGCTCTTCTGCTGAGGCCCTATAAAAATGAAAAACTATTCAATTAAATTATTGCTATATAAAATTGGCCAAAAAAACTAAAAAATAATTTGCTGCCAACTCATTACCTCATCTTCAAGAGCTCCTCCATGTCTTTGCACATTCGTCTACCTTCACAGAGTCTCTGGATGAGGGCTTCATATCCCACATTACTGGTAAAATCCGCTCCCTACAACAATGCAGAATCATTCATTTTTAAAGATTATAAATAAAATATAGACTTCCGTCCATAGGTTTGGACAGGCACAGTCATGCATCTGGTCACAATCCACTAGCTACATACACGAGGTATATGTGTACGTAACCCAGAAATGAGATCTGTGCTGGAAATTGACACAAAATGACTACACCACAAACATGTGGTGCTTTCCAGGTTTGGGGAGAGTGTCAAGTGTCACTCAGACAAATGCACTGCATTTCCAATAGCACACATTGTTAAATTCTCACTTGAGACAGGTGCTCCAACCCACGTGAAGATTGTTTTGTGGTTAAAAAAATAGGCTAAAAACTGGCTTTAGACTTGTTCAGTTACTTCAGCATCAACATGTGTGTGTTCGATTAACAGGCTCAAAATGGCCAGAAACCGAGGACTTTCTTTTGAAACTAGTCAGGCTTTTCTTCACTGAAAACATATTTTGCCAATGGGACAACACAATAAAACTATATTTGAGGAGATATTTGCTTGAAATAAGTGAAATAATCTGCCCATGGAGCAAGAAATATTACATGATATTCCAGGAATATTTTCTAATAACAAGCAGTAGAATCTAGATTGTTAAGAAAAATACACCCCATTTTAAGGTGGTAGGGATTTTTACGCGAAAATAAGATAAATATACTTGATGAGCCTGAAGACTATTGCATGCGAGAAATTGCCAAGAAACTTAACATTTCATACAACACTGTGTACTATTCCCTTCAGCACAAACTGACCAGAATAGAAAGATGAGTGGTAGGCCCCGGTGAACAACTGAGCAAGAGGACAAATACATCAGAGTATCAAGTTTGAGAAACAGACGCATTACAGATCCTCAGCTGGCAGCTTCATTAAATAATACCTGCAAAAAACACCAGTCTAAACGTCAACAGTGAAGAGGCGATTCCAGTTCTTTCTTTGGCCAGGGTCTGTGTTATTTTGCCTATGTTAATCTTTTATTTTCTGTTTATTGGCCAGTCTTAGATATGGCTTTTTCTTTGCCACACTAGAAGGCCAACAAAGGCCTTAAAGGGCTCTTCTTTAATCAGCTCAACAGTTTTCAGCTGCACTAACATAACTGCAAAAGGTTTTTGTGAAGATAAACAAAATTTGCTTTGAAAGTTATTAACAGTGATTAGCAACCACAACCATATTTAATTTGCATAGATGGCACACTCCACAATGATGTCCTTGCTATTTTGAATACCATCCACAACAGAAGACACTTCAAATCCAAAGCCTAAACAGTTAAGGCTGGGGTGGAGGTCGGTGAAGAAAATGTCACTGTATACTAGAACTGCGGTAGTATGCAAAGCAGTCAAGATGATCCCGTCTGCTTACAACTTCGATAGGGCACCAATTAAGCTAGGAGAATTTAGTCAAATATTATTGATGGAGTCTTAATGAGAAGGAGGGGCGGGATGGTAGCACACATGATCACTACAGCACTAGGACAGGACTTCTGTTGGCAGCTTAGATGTTTAACAATCACTAAGCTTTCTTAGTTTTGAGTATAGCAGGATTCCTTTGACAGAAAATTCCTTTTGTCAGAAAATTCAAAGAACTAGGGAGTTCTTTAGCCACATATTGAAAAAACACCTCTCTAAACAAGGCTGTTTTGCTATCCAAAGATGATGGAATCTCAAGATTATTGATTCATTCATATTCTAGTTCATCTGAAAAAGAATCATGTAAAGAACATTAGTCTTTAATATGCCTGCTAACAACTTATTTTAAATAAAGTGGATTAAGAAGTCCATTCATGAGAACCATTAATAAGTAAACAAGTAAAACAATATTGTAAAACAAAATATGTATCTGTCTTTTATACTAGAACCAATTACTGGCTGAAATAGCAGTTGTATCTGATAATCAAGGGTTTGTTTCTGGCCATATTGAGGCTGTAATCAAACCCACAATAACTGATGCTTTAGATAATGAACTAGTCTAAAGAAGGACAGTTTTATTGCTTCTTTAATTCATCAGTTTCCTGCTGTGCTAACATAATTGCTAAAAGTTTTTTCTAATTATCACATAGCCTTTTAAAATGATAAACTTGGATTAGTAAAACACTGGAAAACAGGAGTTATGGTTGCTTATAATGGGCCTATGTACTCCTGTATAGATATTCCATTAAAACTCAGCTACAATTGTAGCTACAATTGTAATTCACAACCCTGTTTCTGATCAATTTGAAGTTATTTTAATGGACAAAAATGTGCTTTTCTTTCCAAATCAAAGACATCTCTACCCTAAACGGTAGTGTATATTTTCCACAAAAAACAGCCCCAAACAATATATAGTAAGCAGCAACCAAAATTATTCCAATGACCTTCCCATGGGTTGCATAATTCATTATTAGCATTATGTGAAGTTCAAAACACACATATTTGTATTTGCAATGTTAAATTATCTTACAATATAAACTAAAATGTCAATGCCAAAAGAAAGCATAACCAGTAAGTGATGCATTTTCAAGTGTTATTATCAATTTGGAGAGGTTACAAGGGGATAATTCTATCAAGGATTTTATCCAAATTAACAAGTGACAAATGTTTAGTTATGTATGTTATGAGTACTGTCATAAGATCAGATCAAAGACAGTTAAAAATGAGAGCCAGTTTGTTTCACAGGAAACTCAGCTTAGAGAAAAGATTTAGCACTGTCACTGACACCCAGAAAAGATAGTAGTGCTATTTCAGTGATAGTGCTTTTTCAAATCAACCAGGAGCAGAACTCCGTTGTGTAGAACATTAGTGACAAAAAAATACTGGTACATTTCAAAACACACATATAAAATGCTTTATTCCACAATAAATAACACATTTAATATATTTATTTAACATAGCATCTGAAATATATAATCTGTTTAGATATTGTTGTGGGGAAGAAATTTTGAATACATAGAACCCACAAGGTTTTAATTTCAGAGATACTAAGATTTAGTGCTGAAGAAAGCAGTTGCTCCACAATTGCTTTATGGATCCAGATTTAAATAATGTTCAAGTTTTTGCCTACAGCAATGTGTAATGCATTTTTTTAAAGAACCTAAACCTAATCTTTACCATGGATAGTATAGGTTGAGCATTAGTAGTTAGTAAATTAATGTGAACTCACCCAAAAGACATCTTTAAATTGTAAAGCCATCCCAGCAATATATTGAATGTGATATTCTCTGATGGCATTCGGTAAAACAAAAGTGGTCTGAGACAAGGTCAGCTACAGCTAAAATGAGGAAACAGGAAACCCTGAACAAGGGCACAAGGCTTGTGGTTCACTAGTTTGAATCATATAAGGAAGAGCTTTGACATGTCGTCAGCTAACACCAACAGGCTATATTCAAATCGGTTGTAAATTAAAAAAAATATATATCGTTTTATGGGTTTGTTAGTTTTTTATGAAAATGTAATTTACATAAAAATAAATAAATGTATGCACAATGATTTTTTTTTTTTTTTTTTTACTGTTGACTACATTTCTTGACGTGTGTAATGGTACCAGAATAGAAAAATAGCAACGAAAAAAAAAATGTCTGGAATTTGCATGCAAAGTTGAATGCAATAGGCGGTGCAAACTGATTAGTCTTCTCTTTTTATCAGAAGGCATGTCCCCGTCGTTTTCCCATGATTGTAATTTGAAATTTTGGAAAGACAAACTGACTGCCTCAACAAACCTTAAATATATAGCCTAATCCCTAAACGATCCATACTGTTAATGGCAGTTCCCATGTATGTCTGGACATGTCCCCATGTAATTAACAGTCAAATGTTGGGCTATCTCTGATCTGGATAATGTGTGGCATATCGCAATTATTTGTAACGATTACTAACGATCTTTTGCACAATATTTGGATTCCAAAATCATGTTTCCAATCTGTGTAAGGGATTTTTACGCCAACGTTAGAAACGTCTCAACAAATACAATGCGAATAATGTCGTTTCCATCAGTTAGGATGTCTAATGCATGGGAGCAGAAGAGCGTTTGGCAGCTCTCCGGGAAGTTATAGGCGTAGCTAATTGACCTTAATGTATTTGCTTCTTAGTTTCACTATGTTTCAACCTAGTTAAAAATGGTTTTGCACCAATGCACCGTTACGTAATTTAGTAATATTAATAATAGATTATACATTTGTCCAAGGTTGCAACGTCGCATCAACTCAGATTAAAGAAAAAACACCGAAGTGTGTGTAAAACATTAGTACTAATATTGTAAGGCAACTTCTGTCATTTCCATGTATATTTCCTAATTAGAAATGCATGAATATAAATATGTTTTCTCATTCCATATCAACGATTGAAGAAAAAATGTGTCCTTGCACATTTTTAACTGAGCGAGGAAACACGTTTTGCTACCCGACGAATGCTATTTCAAATAACTTGGCTATAAAATTTGCAGCTGAGCGAGAGGTGAAACTTCACCATGCGCATTAAAATGTGTTGCTTCAATTGCGTTTTGTAAAATGCAATGGTTAACAACATTGATTTAGTTGTAGTTCCAAAAGCCAAATAACCCGGAACAGACATAAACATTTATTGGAGCCGAACTGCCAGATTCGCGCCAAGACGCTATAGCTCAAAAACGCAATCATAATCTCCGGATCCATGATGTGTATTTTTAGGCCTACGATATTATTTGGCAAACATTATATTAGCACATAATTTACAATATTAAAAATGAAATCGTTAATCACATCTAAAATGTCATAATAATGACATCCCTAGCGAAATTTGTATAACAACCCTTTTAGAGCAATAGCATTGTATGGATTATACCATGGTTCCATTTGATCAACAAGTGCTATTTTACATTTGGCTGACATTTGGCACAAATTGCACAATTCTGGATTATATGTTATATATATACATATACATACAGATATATACACTCACCTAAAGGATTATTAGGAACACCATACTAATACTGTGTTTGACACCCTTTCGTCTTCAGAACTGCCTTAATTCTACGTAGCATTGATTCAACAAGGTTCTGAAAGCATTCTTTAGAAATGTTGGCCCTTACTGATAGGATAGCATCTTGCAGTTGATGGAGATTTGTGGGATGCACATCCAGGGCACGAAGCTCCCGTTCCACCACATCCCCAATTTTTGGGGGGTTGGGTTGAGATCTGGTGACTGTGGGGGCCATTTTAGAACAGTGAACTCATTGTCATGTTCAAAACACCAATCTGAAATAATTCAAGCTTTGTGACATGTTGCATTATCCTGCTGGAAGTAGCCATCAGAGGATGGGTACATGGTGGCCCTAAAGGGATGGACATGGTCAGAAACAATGCTCACGTAGGCCGTGGCATTTAAACAATGCCCAATTGGCACTAAGGGGCCTAAAGTTTAAAGAAAACATCCCCCACACCATTACACCACCACCACCAGCCTCTACAGTGGTAACAAGGCATGATGGATCCATGTTCTCATTCTGTTCACGCCAAATTCTGACTCTACCATCTGAATGTCTCAACAGAAATCGAGCATACTGGATGTTTTTCCCTTTTCACACCATTCTTTGTAAACCCTAGAAATGGTTGTGCTTGAAAATCCCAGTACACACAGTGCCAAAGCTACCAGTACCTGGTTTAAGGACCATGGTATCCCTGTTCTAAATTGGCCAGCAAACTTGCCTGACCTTAACCCTATAGAAAATCTATGGGGTATTGTGAAGAGGAAGATGCGATACGCCAGACTCAACAATGCAGAAGAGCTGAAGGCCACTATCAGGGCAACCTGGGCTCTCATAACACCTGAGCAGTGCCACAGACTGATCGACTCCATGCCACGCCACATTGCTGCAGTAATTCATGCAAAAGGGGCCCCAACTAAGTATTGAGTGCTGTACATGCTCATACTTTTCATGTTCATACTTTTCAGTTGGCCAACATTTCTAAAAATCCTTTTTTGTATTGGTCTCAAGTAATATTCTAAGTTTCTGAGATACTGATTTTGGGGTTTTCATTAGTTGTCAGATATAATCATCAAAATTAAAAGGAATAAACTCTTGAAATATATCTATCTGTGTGTATACATTGTGCAATTTTAACTTTTTGAATGGAATTACTGAAATAATCAACTTTTTGATGATATTCTAATTATATGACCAGCACCTGTATGTCCTGTATAAAATGGCTGTTTATGTTTATGGTAGTCTAACATTTAAATCGTCCTAACACTGGACAATCTCAGGACAACTGAGATTTTGGGGATTATAACTATTTAAGGAGGAGTGAGTTATTTGTTTTCTAATGGTGATGATCATGTATTCGTTACAGCTAAAGTGAAGACCAACTTCACTTGCTGAGCGTTGCTTTTTTGATAACTCTGCAACTGTATCAACGAGAAATCTTGGAATTTTTTTTCCCACCTCAATCAGGTTATAAGCTGATCGAGCAGTTGTGAGTGCTTTTCTGTATTTTAGTGTACTGTCCAGGCTTCTCTGAATACATCCCACTTGGTGGAGTGCCACTTTCACTCAAGTTTTCTGGAGTCTTGCTTGAGTGGTACTAGACTGTTTGTGTACCAGGGAGCAAGTTTCTTGTTGCGTATTTCTTTTGTATTTAGTGGTGCAACCGTATCTAATGTATTTCGCAGTGTTGAGTTTAGATCCTTGATTTGATTGTTTGCAGACTGATTTACTCTATCATTGATCTACAATATCTATTTCTCATGACAGGACTAAATCTAAGCTTTTTGAAGAAGGTCGTTTGACTTTTCCATATGAATATTAAAATCTCCCAAAATTTGAATATTATCTGCCATGGCTAGACAAGAATTCGGGAAACACATTGAGGGACATTGTGAATGGAGTAGGGGGCCTATAAAGTGTTGCTATGTAAAATGATTTATCAGCCTGGTTAACTTTCATGAGTAAAGTTTAAAAAGAATTAAAATCAGTGATGTGTTTATGAGTAAATTTATATTTACTGTCATAGATATTAGCAAGACCCCCTCCTTTCCGGGATGCACAGGGATATGATCAGTTGTATAGCCAGGAGAAGAGGCCTCATTTAGGGAAGTAAATTCATCAGGCTTTAGCCATGTTTTACAGAAATCAATAACATCTAGTTTATGATCAGAAATTCATTCATTCACTGCAACTGCCTTTGGGGCAAGGGATCTAACATTTTGGTGTCTCATTTTGAGATGCGAGGTAATACAGTCATTTTGTTCAGGTAGGTTTTTCTTAATAAGGTTGCCATTGTTAGCACTTCCTTGTTTAACTTTTCTCAGCCTGGAATGTGCCAATAGGCACAGTCGCAAATGGCAAAACTGTGCTAACAACTCTGGCTATGCTATCGACAGAGTCCACTATGCAAGCAAACTGGCTAACGGCCTGTCCTGCACCCAATATCATGGTGAGGCTATAGGAGTGAGACTCCTGTCAATGTTACTAGATAAAAGAAGAGCACCACTCCAGCTAGGATGGTGTTCGTCGCTTCTCAGCATTTCATGCCTGGCCCAATTGCTGGGAGAGTCCCAAAGAGAGAGCCAGTTATCTACAAAATCTCCTGCGAAGGGGCAGAACTCAGTTTCCAGCTAGCGATTGAGTTGCGCGAGTCGGATGTAGAGTTCGTCACTACTCCTAGCTGGGAGAGACCAGAGACAATTCCTCAATGCCGACACATCTTTCTAGATAGTCTACACCAGAGGCGGAGCCACGGCTGGGCCAGTCTGGGCCTGTGCCCAGCCAGATTGAGTATTGGCCCACCCAATCTTGTTGGCTTAACACTTTTATCTTCACAAAAAAGTATATATTTGATTTGATGTTTGTATTGTTCGTACGGTTACATCAGATCATATTTTTTTTATTTTTTGTGATATTTTTTCCGGGCCACCAGGTGAAAATGCCTGCCGATCATTACCCTCCAAAGACGACTCAGGCCTTGACTCTTGACTTCAGTGGGGAAAACCTGTTGACATATTCTTCCAGGCTTTTCTTTGAGCTCACCACAATTACAAGCTGTTAGAAATACAATGGTCATTCCCAGGTAACCTGGGCTCTCTACTGGATATCACAAAATCTTGAGGAAAAAGAGGGGAACATTTGATAAATAAATAATAAAATGAGTAATAACAATTATAATAAAACATTTGACATGTATATCCCAAAATTATTTATTGAGCTTATAAAAAATACAGTAGCATCTGTTATAATTCGTCATGTGGCTCTTGCAGCTGTCTTCCATAGTCTGTAACTTCACTATTCATAAAAATGTCTTGATTTTTCAAAACCTCTTCCTCTGATAGTCTTCCATCACCATCTTGATCCATTTCTTTGATGAGGCGAATAGCCTATTTAAACATATTAGAGAGCATAGTTAAATAATTTGACCTAACAAATGCGAACAGATATGACCCTTTTCCATTCCAGTGTGGTTACCAATCAGACCAACTTGTATGTCTAATGAATAATGCTCAAAAAGTGTTTACGTTTTTGGATACCCCTCCTCAATGAACTGTATAATTTTTTTTTAAAGAATATTAATTATTCTTTAACAATTTCTTAATTCATTTGTTTTTTCTAACAAAACCTTTGGGACCATCACTAGGATTTTGAACCAGACCATTTACTTATACATTATTGTTATGAACCCTTTTGAACTTCTGATATAGGACCTTACTATGACAGCACCCAAGAATGGACTTTATGTCCAATAAACAATTAATGTAATGTATAAATGTATAATTACAAACAGAGATATTACATTTAATGTAGAGGCAGAGCAAGGACATGGAGATAGGCAGAAGATAATGCCGGAGGGTAATTTGTTAACACAGTTTTAGATAAACAGAATTTACAATAAATAGAATGGGAAACATACAAATAGGAATTGACAACAATTTCACATGTCTACCCTTTTCATGGACCATGTGCTATCACTTCTAAGAATAATCAATATAGCTATGCCAATGGTAACCTATGCTCTGATAGATCTCTCACGCTGGTCACTCCTAAAGACTACGTTTCCTGTGGTCGTTGTTCATTTCAGTTTGCCGCCACCAATTACTGGAAAAATTTGCAAAAGACCTTTAAGCCAGACACATTCATCACGCCTCACTCTTTAAACAACAAACTCAACAAGCTCCTCATTTGATCAATGCACTTACTGACTCAGTCAAATTGAACTGGATACCCATCTGGTCTTTTTATTTTGAAAATAGTGTTTATTTGTATTTGTTTTGTACAATATTATTAAGTGGTTCTTGTGTGTTGTCTTGCAATTTAATGATTTTTTTGCCAGGTCATCATTGAAAATGAGAATTGGTTCTGAAGTGACTCATCTTTTTACATAATGATTAAATAAACATAAAGGCTAAACCTCAATCCAAAATACATCTACGGGCTCATTGTCATTTAAACAACACAAAACATTTCATTATTATACATGGAAAACATGGCTGTGTTTTCTTAAATACCAGGTAGGGGTTGATTTATTTCCTCTCAAATTGTGGTACTTCCCATTTGCATAGAAAATTACAACAAAGTGGTCGAACTTCACAGAAACCAATGGTATAAACAAATGAAAAATGTTACTACCAGAGCGTCACCCTAGGAAGGCATGGTAGTGCAAAGACTTTTGTGTTGGTTGTGTTGGTTTCTTACCTCCTCTCGTGCCGAGCCATAGCTGTTAGGAGCCACCCAGCGGAGCTGCTCCTCTCTATTCAGTTTACCATCCTTGTCTTCATCATAGAGGTTCTTAAAGCGCACAGTTTCCTCAATCTCCCACTGTGATAGGTCACCCTCTTTTAAAGTACACAGACTAATTAAGCAGGAAAGCTGATAAACAAACTGTTCTATTAGATTAAATTAAGAAAAACATTGAAAGAGTTCCATTGCCGTGTGCTTACCATTATTTTGAATGTCACCGATAAATTCACGTAGACTGATGAACCCATCTTTATCCGTGTCATAGTCATTCAACACATCTTCAATGGTAAAATCCTAGGAGAAGCAAAATATGATATTAACAAACATTCTATGTTGGAGCACTGCTCATCTAAATACTAATGTAAGATTTTATTCTAACTATAAATTATGCCTTACAGCCATATGGTCCACTTCAGATGGGTGTGTAAATGCGAGAAACTCTGTTAAGTTAAGACCTGGTGCGCCATCAACATCAGCAAAGTTAAATCGCCCCTTCTCTTTCATGTGGAGCTAAAAGGGAAAAGAGAGTATTGCAAGGTGTAGTTTATGTGTGAAGCATGTTTTTAACTATTTAAAAAATACATAATTTAAGTGATCCTACAAATCTGAGAGATTCTTGCTCTGGATCATCCAGAACCGCATTGTCATCAATATTAAAGGCTCGTTCATGGGCGATCGTGTTGTATTCTTCCCATGACACAACACCATCGTTGTTGGTGTCAAAAGCAGGGAAGCGCTCCTTTGCATCAACAAATGCGTATTTCCGGTAGACATGTTGAATCCATAGTGTGATCTCCTCTGTAGGGGTTATAGATTACACAAAGAAACTGTTTGAACACAGTGGATTTCTGTTTTTATTTCATAGTTAAGCTAAATCTTGTTGCTGTTTACCTGAGTTTAATTGCTTGTTTGAATCTATATCAATCTTCTTCAAAACTTCAATAATTTTTTCCCTCAGCTCAGATGGTCTAAATGTATTTATTTCATCTCCTTCCTAAACCCAAGGGATATAAATGGTTAGGTAAATAAGGTTAAAGAAAAATAATTCAGATGAAGAGTGAAATGAAAACCTCAGTTACCAGTAATAGATCCATGTTGTGATCAGGTTGTTGCTGGTGACCCACATAATTATGTCCATTTTTGTGGGAGCTCTGTCCAAAGGCACCATGCATTACAAATAATGCAATGGTCAAAATTTGGCATGTCATCTATGAAGGGAAAAAAAAACAATGTATTATTCATTTTAGCATGTTTTGTATTTATATTAGATTAAATGACCATTCTTCCTAGTAAGTGTTTGATTTGAAAGTGCCAAAAGACAAAATTATCCACATGCTCCCTATTTTTCAATAAAGGTTTTGGAGTTTTTGGTAGATTCTCCTTAGGTAGATTTGAGTTTCTTTATCCAGTGACCTACATCATTAGTGTTGAGTACACATGCAGATCAATTGATTAATTAAGGTAGGCTAAACATTTTTTTTACATATTTCACTGGTATTAACCAGGAAGGCCAGCTAAGAACCGATTCAATGAAAACCTGATATTTGATGAAATATTAATTTGATTAAATGATGTAGCCTATTGATTTATTTTTTATGATTAAATAAAACAAATATATATTGTTTCTCTGTGTCCTGTTTAGCTCAGTTGTTAGAGCATGGTCTTTGCTAATCCAGAATTTTAATTTCCATTCCCACATGCTTAGCCAAGGAAAGTAGGGGTTGCTGCAGCCATAGATAATAGAACACTAGATAGGCTGATGTCATAGAGGCAGCCATATTGGCTGGGACCTGTTCTAAACCAGCAACAACAGAATCGCATGTTAGGAATGGCATTTACATTTTTACTATAGTTAGACTTCCACAATTTTATTTAAATTACCAATGTCATGTGTTGCATAATGCATACAAACATTGTACTTTCAGAATTCTAACAAACAAATCCATTTGAAATTGTTTCAATAACATTAATTAAAGTGCAGTGTTTATGGTAGCTAATATATGAGGATAAAGAAACATACTTTGTAAATTTATTAAAAAATGCAAATTAATTATTTAAAAATCATACAATTATTTTTGATTCCGTCTCTCACAGTTGAATTGTACCTATGGTAAAAATTACAGATCTCTATGTGCTTTGTAAGTAGGAAAACCTGCAAAACCAGCAGTGTGTCAAATACTTGTTCTCCCCACTGTATGTGAACATTAGGAGTAAAACGCCCAAAATAAGAACACTGTACATATTTTAAATTCAACAGTGATTTTAGAGGTTATATTTGCAAGGATTTAATATCTGTAAATGGAGGATTCTTTGACAAAAGCAAAGTTTGAAGTACACAATTATTATTTCAATAATTAAAAATCATTATTTCTAACATTGTTAATTACTATATGTAGTTTCTTAAACCAGCCCGCTGAGCCATTTGGGTCAGAAACTCACAACTACAAAAAGAGAAATTGAGAACAATACGCTGGGTAAAGTAACCAAAAACTGCAGCCAGAGACAATCGTTTCAACGCAATCACATTATCAAGAAGAAACATTCCCTTTCAAAGAAATGTATGCATTCAACTTCAAATGATTTGTTTTTGAATTTCTAAATATTTGCACTATATTTTGTTTTGATCTCAATACTTTATAGTTGATGTTTCAATTTCAATATTAATTATTTTGTATTAAATGCTAATATTTTTTTTTCTTATTGAAACAAAAGTAACTCAATAGGGGTCAATTTAGGGGTAAAGTGGAATGACATGCAAAACAAAACATTTATTTTTATTTGTTATAAAGTTATAATAAGGGGCGAAAATCTGATATCAACTTTAGAGGGGACAATAACATGACATTTTCTCAAGAGCAATTATTGAGGGGGACACCAAAAGTAGTGCTGTAATTCTATTTTAGTTTGCGCCATCATTGGCTCAATACTGTAGATCTGCAAATTCAGCTATTGTGTCTGAACTCTACCAACATAAAACAAACTCACTGGATTAACCTCACAATACCTGTGTACTGAATACCTTTCAGACGGTAGACACGAACATGATCACCTTGCCAGCTAAGGAACACTACATTGCATTTTTAGCTTCTCTCATTAACTCAATTTCTAATAAAGGCAAACACTGGTTGATTTTATTGAAACTAGCAAGCAAACATCAACTAACATCTAGCTAACATAAAATGGGACCTGTATTTCAGTGAAAATGAAGGTTGGTGACGCTTTCGGGTTTTATTGTACTGAGTGTTAGAAATTTAGAAAAGTATAACATATCCTTTGTTTGAACTACTGACTAAAAGTCAGCCCCCAGCGACCACTCCCCCAGATTCTCATGCATGCACTGTCCCTGCATGTGGTGTCGCTGTTCAGGGCTGGGGGGGGGATGCATTGTGACAGGGGATGCATTCTTTTGAAACTTTAAAATGCACTATTAAACTTCGATAATCAGCATAGGTGCTTTCTTTGTGTCATATTAATATTATGGAAATTACATTGTTATGGTTACAGTGCAATAATTGGCACCTCGCATAACCGTTTCTGCATTCTCCTCAATACTGCTCCTGCATTTCCGGTTGTGTCTCTCCATTATTAAAATAATGGTACTCTTTTATTCAAGGTGTTTACAAGAGTTGCCTAAAATTAATCTTAATCGTATTTGCAAGATGTTCTGCAAGGCTCTAGCTAGCAAGTTGGAGAATGGATTTATGATGTATGTATCAACATACATAAACAACTATGAAGGTACTCATTTTCATGAAATGATGTCCTGTGAAGCTGGTTCTGGGGCAGCAAAGTAGTCATGACCAAGACCAATGATGAATCTCACATTGCATACTACAAGGTTATTCATGGATGAGGAAGTACATACTATTTAGTATACAGTAAGCTAGTACGCCAGTATAGGGACTGATTGGGACATATTATTTCGTCATAAAATTGCGAATCAACATTAGATCATTTTGTCACGCATTAACATTACGCCAAGTTTAAATATTTAGCTAGACACCATTAAGCATTGTTCAACTGACTAACGTTTCTTAATAATTTTAATGGCTTATCAGCCAGTAATAGGCATACCAGTATCTTACCACTTGGAATAGTCCCAAGAAGTGAGCAATTGTGAGCGAGACTGAAGAATAACTTTACACTGCCAACGCTATTTCATACAACAACAGCGTTCATTTTTCCTTCATTCGTCAATTATATTGTTACAATAACTATCTACGTAGGTGACGATAGCAGACTTTTTCGTCAAATGGAAAGAGGGAATCATGGAAATCCCTATTTTTGCCAGGTTCAATCCCTGTATAACAACCCAGTAACTCTGACCCTAACATCCACCTGACTACTACTTATTTATTTATGTCATACTGTAATTCAGTGTTGTTCATACTGTATATATACTGTTTAAATCATATCCACTTACCGCATGTACATCACACATGCACAAATATTACTGTATATTCATTCCAGCATCGTTTGCACATATAAATCACATCCACCGTCATTATGTAAATAATAATACCTGCACGGAAATATTTATTTCCAGCACCCTTTATACCCTGTTAATTGCATTATTGTCTCGCCAGTCTTACTATCTTGTTGTTTGGTTTATTTTATGTATTAATGTGTACTGTATATTGCAGTCGATTACTCTTGTGTGTCCTTTGTTTACGCTGAGTAAGCCCATCGTGAGCCTATATAATCCAGTCAAATTCCTCGTATGTGTACACATACCTGTGCAAATAAAGCTGATTCTGATTGTAAGGCACAATTATTGTAATCCGGTGTGCGACATTAGAGTTGGAGAGAAAACCTACAGGACAGTAGATCTACAGGAACAGTGGGGCAGCCCTGACCGAACAGGTCTTTGTTGAAATACCTTTTGCATATTTTAGACTGGACTGTAATTTAGTGAAAAGGTCCCGACGTATTTGAACTAACCACTGCTTCTTTAGGTCAACGTCAAGCGGGAGTCAACGCATACTTATAACCCCATTGCTCTATGCACAGACGTATAGAGCAATTTTCTGTTTTTTTACTTGTTTCTTAAGAATACGTTTTTAAATATCTTTATTCGAGAATCTAGAAAAACTTGCCCCGTCAGATGAACGTATACAACTAACGCGCGCCGGAAACGTCACCACCCTGCCTGCAAGTAGCCCGTCCCCTGAACAAAAGAAGGCCCGTAATGGTTTGGCTTGTGGGTGGCGTTTGTCATATTCATCACATGCACTAGGCTATTTAAGTTGCTAAGTTACGTCTCTAAGATCCATCTCCGGGGGTAAACTCGGAGTTTAGAATTTCAGTTCCGCAGAAAAAGTAACATGCTTGGTAAAACTAGACCCGTTCATTACGCATACGTGTACTGTTACACCCCTAAATCTATTTTTAGTATCCGAGTTTTAATTTGTTATTGGCGTAATTGCCTACACAGTTCAGTGCCTGTTAAACAACACTGTGACGAAATATTCAACCATAGACTTAGTAGTATATGGTATTAATCATGGCTGGGTTAAGCCTAGGTGCCCGACTAACTAGGAGGGAACTGTCGTAAACAAACCTTTGCCTCTCTGGTCGTTAATACATCTCGTAAAGTTGAAAATGCAGTTGAGCAATGAAGATCAGCATAACACAAGAGGGAAAAAAAGAAATTAAGTAAATGTAAAAATGTATGCGATTACCCGCCCAGTTCTTGACATAGTTGAAAGTTTTCCCACCCTGTAGCCCGATTCTTTGTTTTTTGATTGGTCTGCATTTCTTAGGGTTCTGACGAATACATTAATGATTGGATAGAGTAGCCATCAGTATGTGTCTGAACTAAAAGTGAACACACATTTCATGCAATATGTTGCGTTACTTCGGAGACAGTGAAGAAAAGAACCACAAACGAAACACCCATTTGTTTTATCTAGGTGGAGCCATTCTCTAGAAATAGACCGCCCACACCAGAAAAGATGAGCCAGTGAGATGTCTCGCATTCTGTCCTGTGTCTGGTTGCTTTTAGCTGTCACAGTGGTGTTTCCGTCAACACCGACAATCCGACCAGTTGTCTAGTTTATTTTCATAGAAACCGATTATAATTACTTTACGCTAATGTCAAAGGACAGTCGCCACGATGGACGACGGCGTGGCGCAGGTCAGCACCGACTCGGCCCTAGAATTGGACAAGGCGGAGACGGGAGGGAGAGGTCTGGCAGTAACAGTTCTGGATCCTCACATGGGGGAGGCAAAAGCAGGAATACTCCCATAGTAGTTGCATTGAAGGTACAGTAGCTAGCTAGCTATATCTATATTTGTATAGCGTATCACCAGTAAAGTAGGACCTAGGTTAGCCAGTCAGCATAATTGTAGAAACCTGTCAGATAGCTAGCTAATGTTTAATTGGTTATGGTCGCTAAATAGCAGCTAACGCCGGTAGTTCGCTACCTTGTCACCGGCCCTTGCCAATGCCCACCTGCAAAGCTACACGGATATTTCCCCCCAACTCTAGTTAGCTAGCTTTGCTAACCAGATGTTAAATCTTAGCAAGGCCTTTTCGATTTGATGCTTCTCTATTTAAAGTAGCTCAAATATTTTGTTTTTTTGTCATGATTTGATGGTCACAAGATAGTCCTTTATAATTATTATGGTTATTTTCAATATGAAAATGCCAGCTACTTTCAGTAATTCTGAATATTGAATAATGACGGAGCCAGTGCTATTTTGTAGCTGGGCGCCGCCATTAATATTGCCATGGTAACGACACCTTGACTATTTGGAACTTGGTTTGATTGTTTACAGGTTTGTACAGCTTGGATGATGGTGGGGGCCACAATTTTTGTAATGGTCATCGTGGGGCTGCAGATTAACTTGGAGCACACACACACACACGTCCATGTTTTGTATGTAATTATTATAGGCTATCATTTTTTGTCTGTTTTCACTATGATATTTTGGCTTGTACAAATATTTCTGTAGTAGGTTTTATCAAGTGTTTTGTCTCAAACATCAGCACATTCAGCTACACTCAGAAAGACATCAGATCAGCATTCAGAGACCCTGACATTTCTATTTTAAATGTAAACAGGCTAAAAATGATTACATTTTGTATATATATTTGTGCATATAGCCTTTTACTCTTTTCTAAATTGATCTGAGGGCTGGACAAAGAGGGTGTGGGGGCAATATGCGGGCTAGCAGTTGCCAATGCCTGGGTTTGTATATTTGATTAGGATCCCGTTTAGACAATCTATCCAATACAAAAATGTAAGGGTTCCCTGTTTGGTGTCATTTTAAGTTGAACGAACAACATTTTAACTTGTTTACTTTGCAGAAATTACTATTAATTCCATCAATTTAATATATTTATATCTTGAAGCCATCTTTGAAAAATACTAGCTCTTAAAACTGCATAGATATCTATCAATGCTAACCTTATTTATTGATACCTACTGCTGTATCATCAAATTGGCTACCTAAATTAGGATGACCAGATGTCCTGGTTTACCCGGGACTGTCCCATCTTCAAACTGGGTGTCCTGGGTCCCAACAAATATCTGTAAAACACTAAAATGGGCCAGTTTCTGACATTCAATACCAAATTGTCCCGGTTTTCACCATAAAAAGAAGAATAATGTAATGTTTCCAGATACGAGTCAGAGCCAAACTAACAACTGCGTAAAACCGCATAGCAGAGCAACAATTCTCAATAAGGCTCAAGGATCCTGGTTTGGGGGCTTGAAAATGTGGTCACCCTAACCTAAATGTGTCTCAGAAATATCAAATATATTATATCCGAGATTCGAAAATTGTTTTTCATAATCTTTGTTTCTGTATATTTAGATGGGTTATTGTTAATCCTTTCCTGAACTTAATTCCTTTTTTGTGTTCCTAGTCATTCTAATATTCTTCTAATTATATTATTTTAAGAAGATGCCTCATATGGTTGTTAAGCTGCAGCAGGGTGCTCTGTTTGTCAGTGCCACATGGCTGTCATATTGGACTGTTGTTCCCTTTTTAGGATGTGCAGTAGAATATATGGGAATTGTCTGATCCATATTTGCTGGCCACTCTGGGTGGGGACTGGTGTGGTATGGCTGTGTTGGCCGCTCTGGGCGGGGACTGGTGTAGCACGGTTGTGCTGGCTGCTCTGGGCGGGGACTGTTCTGGCACGGTTGTGCTGGCCGCTCTGGGCGGGGACTGGTGTGGCACGGTTGTGCTGGCCGCTCTGGGCCGGGACTGGTGTGGTATGGCTGTGCTGGCCGCTATGGGCGGGGACTGGTGTGGCACGGTTGTGCTGGCTGCTCTGGGCGGGGACTGGTGTGGCACGGTTGTGCTGGCCCCTCTGGGCGGGGACTGGTGTGGCACGGTTGTGCTGGCCGCTCTGGGCGGGGACTGGTGTGGCACGGTTGTGCTGGCCCCTTTGGGCGGGGACTGGTGTGGCACGGTTGTACTGGCCCCTCTGGGCGGGGACTGGTGTGGCACGGTATTGCTGGCCCCTCTGGGCGGGGACTGGTGTGGCACGGTTGTGCTGGCCCCTCTGGGCGGGGACTGGTGTGGCACGGTTGTGCTGGCCCCTCTGGGCGGGGACTGGTGTGGCACGGTTGTGCTGGCCCCTCTGGGCGGGGACTGGTGTGGCACGGTTGTGCTGGCCGCTCTGGGCGGGGACTGGTGTGGTATGGCTGTGCTGGCCGCTATGGGCGGGGACTGGTGTGGCACGGTTGTGCTGGCCGCTCTGGGCGGGGACTGGTGTGGCACGTCTGCTGAACATATATTTTGTGTTGATAATGTATAAACTAGATTCAGCATTGCCTAGATAGCATTTCTCCTAATTAATGAAGTGTAGAATAGTGTAGGCTTATCAGATGAAAATAGGGGTGATGATTTTCCACTGCCTTTGAATAAAGCCTGTGTGTCTTCCTACGATTCGACATCATGCATGTCTTGTATAATATTAACATCCGACACCCATAACATGGAGCTATAATTATCCTGTATGCAGGACAAAGTCTTGTCCTGCATACAGTTGTGAATTAGAAATATTCACGATTCACACCATAGCGTACATTTAAAAATAGAAATTATGATTCCATTAGAAAATGAAGTATCCTTTGGTTCCAATAGTTATCAGAATGATAATGCATAGTTAATTTGTTAAATAGTTCTTGTAACCATCAGTAAGCTATTATTGACAGTTTGTTATCTTCTTATTTTTATATTATATTTACTGTAACTTTTTTAACTGCACTGTCGGGTATAGGGAAAACCAAGCATTTCATTGCCATAACTTGTTATTGCGAATGGCAAATAAAACTTTTGAACCTTGAGTAAGTCACGACTGTGACCAAATCTTGTTTTTCAAGTTTGATTTTTAATCTGGCAAATCAGCATGACCTTCAAAAACAAAGCAGCTCACATGACTACGTGTGTGATCCACTCTCCACCTCTTACTCACCCCTCCTCCAGCCAAGGGAATAATTGCGATTACATCATAATGGACAATAAAAATATATTATAACTTGAAAAGTTAAGCCACATCCCCGACAAACTGACAAAAACCATTCCAAGTACGATGAGACGCGATGCATGGATCCTAAGGTAGAGGAAACTTGTCTGGTGTAATTAGTGTGCATTTAATGATCAATGTTATTTTTAGAAATGCCCTACAATTCAGACTGTGCCAATCACCCTAGCAGCTGTCAAGTAAAAGGCAACTTTCAAAAGACCTAGTTATGAATGTATTTTGAGAATGTTACAATTATTAAAAAGTTATAAATGTATTAGTTCCTTTCAATGAAAATGGATAACATTGCTAATTAAAATTGTAGGCCAAATATTTAGGTCACTTTGACCACATCCTAATGTGAGACCGAGCTGAAATTATAAAAAAAGGTTTGAAAGATGGAGGAGAATGTGTTAGCACGAACAAAATGCTGAGCTACGTGAGCACGTGGAGTAGGTTTACAGTCAAACATGCTAACTAGGCATTATCCACTTTACTGATATGATGGATAAAGCAATAATGCATCCCCAGTCAATCATAATTTATCGAATTATAGGGATGTTTTCTGGGTATTTCAGCAATGTATTAACCCTAACCTTTACTTTTTCTTGCTTACTGCAATACTGGGTGAATGTTAAAGCATACTGGTGGTATTCTAGCATACTGTTACATAGTATTGTTTATCATTCATTATTGTTCAAAGCCGTTTAGAATGGCATCTTTTATACTTAAGAATAAAACAGCTTAGTAAAAAAATATTTGTTGCTGTATGAATAGAATACAATAAAACCCTTATTGTATTTTCTATTTGTTTTGCTACTAATGTCAAGTTGTTTTAAAGATAACATTGTGCAAGATGTGGAAAAACACCCATTTAATATAAAATCAATGGACTATTTTAAATTTATCGGATTTATCGATTCATTGTTATATTACTCAACAGATTCATACATTTTCAAAATAGCTGGTAGGTGCAAACATATAATGTACTTTATTTAAACCAATTATTTACAAGTCTAAAGCATTTCAGTTATAGCCTCCTATTTTGAATGGGAGGTTTGTATGTTTAATCATGTATGTTGTGCTTAGCCAGCTGTGGGCTTTGTGGTGCTCTGGGTACTGAATGAAATGAATGAAATTAGATTACATTTTTATTTTAACTTAAAAATTCAATATTTTTGCTTTATATCTTTAGCCCTTATCAACCAATTTGAAATCTAGCATGCCAATGCAGAGAAAGTGTACTAAAATGTAAGGGTACAGAATAATAGCTAAATCAGCCCCAAAATAACCAAATGTTCTCTACAATAGCTCCATTAGGTCTTGCCACAATTGTGTTCTTAACCATGATAGAAACCTACGTCCCAATGCTGGTACCCAAATTTCAGATGTAAAAGACCGTAATCTGAATTAAAAATGTGCCACCAGTGTAAAATGTTAGACTGGACCCCTGAGTAAGCTTCCTGCCTGTTTTAACTTGGGCCAGTTTTCAGCTGCATACTGCTCCTGTTCTGCAGTGTTTTAGGGGTCATATACATCTGGACTAATCACTGGCCACTTCAGAGCAGTCCAGCATTTCTATTTTAGTCATTCCTGAATGCTTTTTGGCTGCTGGAAGACCCACACTGGATTCTGGACATTGAATTGTGTCCAAAATCCAGTGGACACAAAGTCCCGTGGACAGAAACTAATAATTTGAAGATGATGATGATGACGACAGGTGCCCCAGTTCTAGAGGAAATAAAGGATCCACACAGTATTATTGAACTTCACCCAGATTTAAATGTAGGTAGGGTGTTGGCATCTTTGAATGCTTCATTCGGCTGTCTGTAAACATAGTGGTGAATAGATTTTCAAAGACTTCCAACTGTGTTGTCCCAGAAATATTTAGACTTTAGGGTTTGTGCAGTGTCCAAGCAGACTACTTTGTGTCTCTGTCAGCGCTGGGATCTTCCTTGGCTTCCTACTTTGAACCATTTTGGTTAATTGTGTGGCAGATGGTGCAGACTTAGACAGTCCTTCCAGTGTTATTCTGGTCTACTTGTAGATATTTAAGTTGTACAAGATGCTTTGTCAGATTTTCGAATGAAAAAACAGGTCTGAGGTTGATTATTACCCAGAGTTTGGTTGCACATTCCTAGTTAATTCTCCAAACTGTGCTAATAGGTATTCTGATGATAAACCAGGTGATGAACCTGTAACCTTGGCATTGTCTATCTTTAAGGCTTTGGACACTTGGGTCTTCACTATCTGGATTGTGTTACACCCTGTGTGTTTATACCCTGTAAAATCCATGAAATTTACCACAGGTGAGAACCCAGTAAACAGGAATCACTTGTTTACAACCTCATACCTCATTTAATTTGGTGTAAATATTTCTGATTGCAAATGTATCTCTCAAAAACATTTGCACACACTTCTGGCTATACCCTAAACAGTATCTAGACCTAATATTCACTGTAGCCATTGAGCAAGTTGAATAGACTGGTGCTTCATCCACTGCCAAGTCCAATCAGATTCTGTTGATCCTCGGCTAATGTCGGCTTACGTTGGCACACTTCTTGAGCCTGCAGCCTCACTCATTAGTGGCAGTGGCGGATGAGAGTTTAGGGGCTGGCCTGCTATGTTTGTGCACATCACTGTGCATTGCTGTGGCAGAGCCCTGTGAGAGGAGTGGAGAGCTGTTATCCCAGGGTGGACTTTTGGGTGGGTGGCTGGCAGGGCAGCAGCAGTAGTTGGTGGCCATGGGGTGGCTTGCTGCTAAATCAGCACAGAGCTCAGACCTGATTACAAACGGAGCTGACAGGATGAAAGGACCATCAGCCTGCTATGCACCCGCCTTTCTCAATTGTGATTTGTGAAGTTGACACAACTGGGCTAGTTGCTATAGTGGTGCACGTTTCTCGATTTTTTTTTTTTCTACTGCTGTCAGATAACCTAGTAGCACAAGTGATGATTCGGGTGAGCGATAACCGGTTGTAAAAGAAGGCTGTGAAAGTGTGTCAGAAATAGATTAGGTCAAGGAGCGTGTATCTTCTGATCTAGACTTTCTCTTCATCTCTCTCTACCAATCACTGTTCCACACAAATCCTTTTTCAAAGGGGAAACCTACACCAGCTCTTTACTACTGGCTGTTTTTGTGTCTGCATGTAGGGGGTTTACAGTCTGTAAACCATTTATAGTATAACAACATGGCTGTGTATTCTAGTGTGTAAGGCAAACTGTCTTCCCCATTGAAGTGGCAGGTGCTGATTGGGTGGACCAGATGAGCCTTGTATTTGGCAAACTCCATGTATTGATGAGAGTAGAGATTTTCTTGTAATTGTGGCTTTTGCCCATGTCTCAAATAAAAGTCCACGATTAGCATGCACCTCCTGTAAGTATCGGGAATATAAGTATTTATATTTTGTAAGCCTGGAATGAAGGCTAGACATTGAAATGTCTTGATGAACAAAGGATGTAACTTAGGACATTAAACCAAAACCACGTCAAGACAATTTCCACACAACTTTTGTAGCCTGGAAATGGGTGGACTGTATAGTGTTGACATTTCTGAACCCTGAAATGAGTATGTACACAAATGGCCTTCAATAAAAGTTGTTAATTTATATTATTTTAACCTCATCGGAATTTGGGCTGTTTTTGCGGCCTCAGAATAGCTAAGCTTGTAGTCCTTTGGTACAGTACATACGGAGACATATTTCAATATACAGTGGCCTAAACCGAATATATCATATATTTTCCAAACTATAATTTCCCGTGTTCACATCCACTTTAGGCTGCAGGAGAGACTGTATGAAATATAAAAAAAAACTCAAAACTTAAATCTTTTATGAAAAAAATGTCTTTATAAACTAGGATCATGCTAGGATCATGCTTTTTGATCTGATCTTCAAGTATGCTGTGCATCCTTGTCTACCTGTGAGTGAATGTTGTTGTGCATGATTGTGTTTGTGCATGCATGTTTTTGGTGAAAAGAGGCAGAAGGAAATCTTGGAGAGCCAGAGAGTTTGCTGTTGTCTGCTTGCCACTGACTCAATGTATAGGGAAAATCCAGATTGGACACTTTTTTTTTTTTTTTTTTGTCCTTCTAGATAATAATAAGTGATCAGAGGTGTTTCAGTCAGTTATGCACCATAGTGGCATTCCAAAAATGTCCTGCTGGGAAAGTTCAACCCATAAAGTCATTGTCACAAGTTAATATAGTACTAATTTACATGTATTGGTGTGTAAAGCAGCAGAGAAAATGCTTTTAACCAGGGCAGAGGTTTCTGAGGCATCTCTTGTATCGCCATACTCGTTATATATTTACTGCTACTTAAACCTATGGCATGCTAGGCATATTCCTCAATGGCCTGTTAACTAGCACTATACAGTGGTGTTCAACACAGCATGCCTAACCTATGAATATGTATTTAGGGCAACTTGGATACATAATGCATAATGAGATTGTTCTCCAATACTAAGCACCAGTGGTCTTTGTTACAAAAACTTGCATGTGAAGTCCTACTGCTGGGTTTTAGGTTTAGGTATTTGGTAGCATTTGACTTGATCCCCTTTTCATCTGCAGCGCTCAAACAGCCAAGACAAGGTGAGGAAGATTGTTGCGGAGGAGGGTCGTGCTGCTCGAAATCTCATTGCGTGGAGTGTTCCTTTGGAAAACAAAGAGGAGGAAGGTCAGTGATGTCCAAATAGTCATATACTTGCACTTTAATAGTGCATGCACTTGTTTAGGATATCAAACTGAAGTATGATGCCGGGTCCAAATACTAATTCCATTGAAGTTGTCAGAAAACAAAGGTTATTATATTTGGATATGCACAGAGAAATTACCAAGTGGCCTGTTCCCTGTAAACATTTCAAGTAACTACCTATATCAATTGTTTGATATTAATTGCAGTTTGGACTCCATAGATATAGAAAGGAATCTGGTAATCTGCATAGCCTAACTGGTACAGACTGGATCAATGTACAGTCATGTGAAGAAGTTGGTACATCCCATGGAACAGAAATGCAATTTCCTTGTGCAAAGAAAGTCTGATGGATCATGAACAATTGGTGAAAATTCCAGAACAGACGCAATCAAAGGTCATCCCACCAAATTCAGGCCAAGAGCTGACCGAAGGTTTTTCATAGAAGTTTATAAGAACCCCAGGGTAAAATCAAGGGATCTATAATACACTCTTGCCACAATCAAAGTGCATGAGTTAACTGTCAGTCTGAGTAAACTTGGCTTACATGGGAGTGTAAGCCTGTTAAAAAAAATGGACATCTGGATATGACTGATTTTCCAGGCAAAACCTGGGTAAAGACCAAAGCCACTGAAACAATGTGTTCTTGACACAATAGTTGTTTGGCTGCAATTCCGGATGCTGTTTTTGGCTAAAAAGAAAGGCTCCCTTTGAGCAGAAAAACCTGTGGTTACCCAAATTTGTAGATGTTCTATCGACAGTAATACATTCGACAAACAATATGTTGATAAGCACCTGCTTTTTAGGACCTTGGGTAGGGTAAGAGTTAGTTGATACTGTAGATAGTTCAAATGTGCACGGATAGTCCGTAGAGCATCTATAGAAAAACCTTTGGGACCCTCAAAATAAACCGGCCCTCTTATCGGCCAATAAAGCGTGGAGGCAGAGAATTATGGTTTGGGGCTGCCTCAGGGCCTGGCCAACATGCCGTCATAGAGTAAACCATGAATTCCATAATGCACCAGATAATTATTGAGGAGGATTAGACACCGTCTGTCTAAAACCTAAAGCTTGAATGAGAAGCGATCTTGCAACAGGACAATGATCCAAAACACACAAGCAGAGCTACAACACAATGGCTCAAAGAATAGATGGGGGGTTATACAGCGGCTGTGTCAAAGCCCAGATCTCAGTCCTAATGAAATGCTGTGGGAACACTGGAAGCAGGCCGTGCATGCAGGAAAGCCCTCAAACACAGGACAGTTGTAGTAGCCTAGTACTGTGAAGAAGAGTAGACTAAAGTTTTCCCAGTAAATAACACACTGATAGACTATTGAAAGAAATGCTTTAAGTTATTTCAGTGACAGAAGGGGGAACACCACCACCTATTGGAGCTAGTGGTGTACTTTCTTTAAATTGCATTTTTGTAGATTTGTAATTAATTAGTGATTGCAAAGTTTTGAAAGCAGTGAAAAAAATTGGAGGTGTAAAACATACTTTTGCCCATAATTATAATTTGCTATAAAGGGTGTGTTCAAGTTTTGTTCATGATCAATTTAAAGGTGGGAAATTATCAGCGAAATAATAAAGGCCATAATAGATATGCAATGGCCATAATAGAAATAATAACTGTCACAGCCATTACATTGTGGAGAGAACAGACCAGGCGCAGGCAGGGGTAGCAGTCGGTGATGCCTTTATTTAAACACAAAGAAATAGAAAACACCAAGCACTTGATAATAGAACTGAGGTAAAGCAAACAAAACCAAACTCACCACGTACATCAGTTCACACTGCGACATGGGACAATGACTGACAAGTGAGGGGAGCAGAAATATTTCAACACCTACTAATGACCTAATTGGGACCTGGTGTGAGTGACAATTGGAGACAAGACAAATGAAGGAGACCGGGTTCATGACTGTTGGGAAGACAGGAAAAGCGGGAGAAACACTTAGCCCTCCGTCACCTCGCCATCGCAATAGAAGACAAAATAATATTGTTATAATTAAAATGTTTTGGGTTGTAATATTTTATGTGAAGGTTAAATAATACAGGTAGTTTCCTTAGTCTGTGAAAAACCCGATCTCACCAAAATGTAATTACCATCTGAGTGCTGTTCACGTAGCATTTTACCATGATGATGATCACTTCCCAACTCAGGTAGAAATACTGATGGGATATGGCATAACACTTTATGGCTCACTTGCTTCTCACAGAAAAGACGAATCTTGCAACTGTCTCTGATTAATGAACAATGTCATGCTATGGGATGTTAACATTTGTTATAAAGGCCAGCCCTGAAACCAAATGTAATGTGATAGAATGTGTCCCCTCTCATAGAAAAGGACAAACAGTTTTCTCAGAAATAACCAAAGTGGGGCAATTAGGTTTGAGGTGTTGAAACTTCTTTTCACCAGCAAGTCAGTCTTTACTGAAGTTCACACTGAACTATTTGAGGCTGTGGTAGAGTATAGCACACATATATTTAGCCTGGTGGAAATTCAGAAACGGAATTCGGAAACTTCCAGTATTACTATACAATGCCGTTTTGTTTACTGCAGACCTTCCTGTTATAATAATGTATAACAGGAAGAAATTGAGAGACCACTGCACCTTTTTCTTTCCTTTCCAAAAAAGTTGAAAAGTTTTGAGTGAGGAACAGAAGCGTTCAATTTGCAGTGGTGTCTTAATTTTAACCCATCTGTTCCTCACTCAAAACTTTCCTTTTCAATTTTTTTGGAAAGGAAAAGGTACAGTGTGTGTGTGTGTATGTGTGTGTGTGTGTATGTGTATTCTACTTTATTACAATACAAAACAATGATCTACAGAAAGCTATACACAAGTTATACAAAAAATCAGTACAATGTAAATCAGCACAAATAATTCATTACAAAATAGTAGTATTTAACTCTCAATCCATTTACATGGCTCTGTAAAGGACGATTACAATTGATTTTGCCCTTTGTGTGCCAATTCAAGACACCATGAACAGAATTTATAATTCTGCAACTCTGTATAGAACCGGTCAGGGACCCATTATGTCACTAGGGTCTCTGCTTAATTAAGTGTTGTAAATCAAATCTAACACAAAATGGATTCAAAATTCATGATTAGGAACTCCCCAAGTAACCCAGCCAGTTGGTTGATTAAACTCATCAGGCTCAATGTTTCACCAGGATAGGTTCTGCAATTGGCCCAACTATACAACTAACCAGAAGGATGACGTTGATTCCACAACCTGCTCATGCTCAATGTCTTGCAGGCTTGTGTTTCCACATTATTTGGGAATGCTGCCAAAGTAAGCTTCTTGTATCAACTCTGGAAAAGACTGGGTAGGGAATTGTTATAGAGGGCCGATGGGGGCACTTTCTGTGCGTTAGTTGGTGCACTTTGTGTGTGCTGGGTTGGGCTCTTTGTGTACGTTAGGTGCCCTCTGGCCACATTCTCTGGCAAAACATAGGGTGACCAGATCAATGAAGCCATCTGGGTTTATTTTGTTAGAATACTTTGTTCTTACGGATTTGAAATGGGTTTGTTTTCTTTCCATTTTTAACAGGGAAGTCGAAGACACATACCAACAGCAATTTGAGGAATCAAAGGATCAACTCTGGACTGCATAGGAATAAGAAACAGGTGCTCATATTGCCTCTAACTTTGGTCTACATGTCCGCACTTGGCCCCCTTTAAAAATTACTCAGACCTAAAGATGGTTAATTGAAATAATTAGCTCAACGTCACAGCGGGATAATTTTGTAGCACTTAGCTCATCACTACGGTATAAGTTGGATTCTTGACTGTGCCACTAGCATGGGCAAGTCAAATTGGCCAGCATTGCCCATGGACAGGGTAGGCCTTGCACGCAGGGATTGCCTCGTCTCATTTCAATTAAGCAACTCCCAGGTAGGTTTGGCTCCTGCAAAGCTAACCTACAGTTGCCAGGTATGTGTGCGTGCCGCCCTATGTGTTGACCCACATTACTTCCCGGTTGAAATGGCAGTGTGGGGGACATGACCTCAGATCAAATTGGTCATTGGATAGTTCTGAAAATAGAAAACAAATCATTATAAAAACTGATTTGCACTCTGATATTTAAGCAACCATACCACTAGAGGTCATTGTAGCCCTAGCTAAATCCTATTCTTTGTATTATATTTTGTGTGCTCTTCCTCCGTCCATACAGAATGCAGGCCTGGATAGCAAAAGCACAGCCGGGGCCTTGTTAGACAAGGGTGTAGATAAGAGTCCCACCAAAGCCAGGCAGCCACGCAAGGTGGACCTGCGAGCACGATACTGGGCCTTCCTCTTTGACAACCTACGACGGGCTGTGGATGAGATCTATGTCACCTGTGAATCTGATCAGAGTGTGGTGGAGTGCAAGGTAAGGCTCTTGATCGTCAATAGATATTTCAGTCTTTTTGCATGTTTTATATGTAATGTCATCCAGGTCATGTTTTAAATTCCATTAAAAAACTCTGAATACCCCTAAATGGTGTGACCCAAATCCCCAACACATGTCTACTGCAACCCTCACAACAAGCCCAATAGAGCACCACACTTCATGAACACTAGAGGGCGATATTACTATTGATGAGGTTCTCCCCTCACATTCCTCTTGTTCTCTGGTTACTGTCAGAGGGGCCTTCGAAGGCTTACCAGTGAGAGAATTATCACAGGGTAGTCGCCATGGTCTGGTTGGAGGAAGTGGATATTGATGACATGGTATAAACAAGGTGTATGTGTGGATTTAAAAGCTTTTGCTAGTGGCAGAGCAGCCTACACATACAGCCTATGGGACGCTAGGGGGCCTCCCCAAAATGACTGTCAGGGTCTGTTTGAAAGTGTGAAATACAAGGTTTAATTTTGACCAAAACTCTCTGAGGGCCCCGACTAGGCTAGAGTGCATGGAATGGAATCTACGAGACCACATTTGGTATTCTAGATGGTTATACATGCTAAAATGAATGCTTTATGTTTAAAAGAAAATAATGTTTAAACTGCCTTTTTGACATTGTTGAAACATTTTAATGGTCTGAAATTGAAATTACATTCAAATTCACAATGAAAGGAAACAGTGACAATAGTCCTTGGCTCATCAATGAAATTCCAACTTTAGTAGCCCTGACTATAAGTAGACTGTAATTTCATAGGACAGGACTCTTCCAAGTATTGACATAAGTGACTCTGCCAATAACGTAAATGTGCAGAGTGCTTTATATACATGGCAAATACATTAAAGATTCAGATCTCTCTCTACTAATGGTACAACATTGATGCATTATGGATTTGTTTGATTGTTCTTTTAAATGTTATAATCATCAGGATCTTTTAGAAGTAGTAGGTTTGTGTTTAGTCTCTCTCTGAATGAAAACTTTGAGTGCTCAATCACTTGACTGCCCTCAGTGATGGCCCTTCTGAAGCCGTCTTCGGGCCACTGAGGCAACCCTTACATGCAGCATTCTCATGACTCCTAGTCCTTTGTTACCTAGCAATGATGCTGACACCACAGTGCAGTTATTTCTTGTTGCGACTTTAACTGATCTTAGGCACTAGCATCTGGCCCTAGAGTACACACTGGGTTTACTTGTTATGGAGTCTGTCAATCAGATGGTACGATGCAAATGCCTAGATGTTAATGTTGTTATTGACAGTCTTTGGCACGGTGAGAGGTCATAGGGCTGCCATGGTGACATTGGTCATTTAAAGAATGGATCTGCAGTGGTAGATGGAAAGAAGAAATACTGCAGTAAAGACAGTACACAATGTGAACATATCAACGTACTTCAATCTGTTTTGCAAACTGTCCTCCACTAAATTTGAGTAGGGATTATAAACCAAAATTGCCCTAGACTGGCCACAGCCCGTTTTGTTTTCGCTCCATTTTGGACAATTAATGGATGACGTCCTGTGTAATGTACCAATGTTCATAATTAATATGCTTAAGGCATCCTACTCTGACTGGTTCATGCTGCAATTTGTCTCTCGGAGCAAAGTAGTATGTCAACTGAGAAATGGCCCTTGTGTGGGGGCAACAACAAGTAGTGGATGATGCACACTGACAGTGGTGCTTTTGCTTACAAGGCAAGCATAGTGGCGTAATGCTGCTTGTTGGCTATCGAGCGATGTTGATATGATCTACTCTGCTCCATAGATCAGTCTGGCACGTTTTATAATGCAATGCATGATCGGAGGTCATTGTGGTCTCCATGCTGACAGTGTGAGATGTAGTTTGGCTGTTGTGTTCTTTTTTGTTGTTTTTGTCTTGGTCTAATAGCCTGGGCTGGGCTCATATACCCCCTATCATGGTCAGTCCCACCCAGCCAGGCAGCCTCAGCCTCCCTTCTAATGGACTGACTCTCTGATAGATGATGGAATTAGCCGTTGGGGTAGCAGAGTGCTCTGATATCACCCGGCCGCAATCCCCTGGAGCAGTGTAAATCAGCACTTTGTGCTTTTGCAAAAACACAAACAGGCCTAGTGTGCTGACCCTCCCACAGTACACTGCTCTGTCCTGGTTATACGGTAATCCAGTCGAGACATTTTGAACCATACATTTTTGATTGTGTACCACTGTATTTTACATGCAAAAAACCCCAACAGAGACTGTTCAGTCCTTCCATCATCAACACAGGTTTCTCCTTTGTGGATGTTCCCTGCTCCGGCCTTGAGAGACAGCCCATGAAGCAATCTGATTTATGATTGTATATTAATAACGCTAACATCCCTTTAACCCGCAGCCCTCAGGTCTAATTAGTTCTTATCAACCATTTGTTTCCGTCTGGGACTTGATATATCTCACATGATGTGGAGGAGGAGGAGGCTCTGAGTTCCATTGAACTGATGGCTTAAGTACGACTACTACATGGAATGTAAGAATTTGGAGAAACTTTAAGGTACCGGTCTGTTTTCTTCATCCTGCTCCTGCTCGCACCCACTGCTCTTTGTCCAACATCCACCTTCTCCTGTTAAAATGCTCCCACTCACAACGAGGTCCTGACATGTTGCTTTCGACCCATGTAATGTAGTCACGCACATTAGTTCCTGTATGAAATCAGCTGCACCTGATAATCCATATGAATATCCTGGCTTGTGTTCATTTCAACAATTTAGTTTGTGTAGTCTGGTGTTGACCAACATGCATAACCTAGACGTGTTTTAAGTTGAGACTGCAAGCTGATATGATCCTTGGTTAATTAAGCGCTTGTCAGATAATTTAGCAGTTCTATCACTTTGCAGGTGATGAACTTTGGATTGCCTGCATTCAACACACCTTGTCTTCCAGTTTGGTTAACCCTATTAGTCCCAGAATCAGTGGCAAAAGCCTGCACGTTAGGGAGGCAGCAGCAATGCCCCACTTTATTGTAAACATTTACAACCCTGTTTCCAGAAAGTTGGGACGCTGTGTAAATTGCTAATGAAAACAGAATGCAATGATGTGCAAACCATTTATCCCTAATTAATTTTGAAACTGAGAGAATGTATGTTTTTGGAAAAATTCATGCCCATTTTGAATTTGATGCCAGAAACACGTTTGAAAATTGTTGTGACAGGGGCATGTTTACCATTGTGTTGCATCATCTCTTCTTTTATTAATAATACTCTAAGCATTTAAGAACTGAGGAGACTATTGCTGTAGTTTTGAAAGGGAAATGTTTTCCTATTCTTGCTTGATATAGGATTGTAGCTGCTTAACATTTTGGGGTAAATTTTTTCAGGTATTTCATTTCATTATTGACTCTTTTACTACAGAGCCATGCTGTTGTAATACCTGCCGAATGTGGTTTGGCATTACCTTGCTGAAATAAGCAAGGCCTTCCCTAAAAACGATGTCATCTTGGTGGCAGCATATGTTTCTTCTTTGCATGGTAGAGCTTTAATTTGTGTTTGAGGATGCAGCGATGTAGTGTTCACAGACAATGATTTTTGGAAATGTTTCTGGGCCCATGCCGTGATTTCCACAACAGAATCATGTCTGTTATTAATGCAGTGCCGCCTGAGGGCCCGAAGATCACGGCAATCCAATATTCATTTTCAGGCCTTCTCCGGATTTCTCCGGATTCTCTGAATCTTTTAATGAAATATCATGTACCGTAGATGAGATCATCAAACTCTTTACAATTCTATGTTGAGAAACGTAATTTAAATGGTTGTTCTATTTACCCGTGCAGTGTTTTCACAGTGGCGAACCCCTCCCCATCTTTTCTTCTGAAAGGCTCATCCTCTCTGAGATGCTCTTTTTATACACCATCATGTTACTGACCTGTTGCCAATTAACCGAAATAGTTTGCTATTCCCCCAGGTTTTTTTTAGCATTACACAACTTCCAGTCTTTTGTTGTCCCTCTCCCAGTTTTTTCAAAATGTGTTTCTGGCATCAAATTCAAAAACTTTCAAGAAACAATGACATTTTTCAGTTTCAACATTTGACATGTTATCTTTGTACTATTTTCTGTTCAATATAGGGATTAAATGATTTGCAGATCATTGCACTCTGCTTTTTACGTTTTACACTTCATCCCAACTTTTTTTGTAACTAGAAAATGAAGATAGTGTGGCTCTTTGGCTGATAGTTAGCTTAGAAAAATATTGCCGAAGCAGATAGGTAAAGAAAACATACTAGAAATCTGGACTCTGCAGGAATATTAATATCTTGATATTCAGTTAGGTTCTGCAATCAACTTTTGAGCTGTTAGTTAACAGGAATCTTAAAGCCAGGGGCTGTTTTAAGAGACTTGAGCATTTGGACAGTACAATGAAAGACCACTTATAGTAAAAGCAGGACTGAATTTTTGCCCCAATTCAAGGTAATAAGTTGATATATTGTTATCTAAGAAGTATACTGCATCTTGCAGCCTATTTTCATGTTTTTGTTGTATGGCAGTCACAATGCAAAATCTGTACTCCTGTTTCTTCTGTTTCATGATTCAGCTACAAGTCTAAAATGAATTACAAAAATGTAGGTTAGAAGCATAATAATCATCTATACAATTTCAGCTAAATGATCATTTGTTTTTGACATGTTTGATTTGATTTTTGAATATGTAGGCTTCAAAGCTTAGTGTTTTTCTTAAAAAAATATATTTACTAATTGGAAAACATTGAATAATTGAAATCACAACTTTCAGCCTCTGGGTGGCAGTCATTAACATTGAATTTGTGGTGAAATTCCTTTTCATTCAAATTAATTAATAGAAGGCTTGTTGACAGCTGATGTTAGTCCCCAGGAATGTGACATTAAAAAGGAACTTGCCAAGGCTGTATAGCTGGCTTTTAACAGATGCCATCCCACATGAGATGAGAGATAGGAAAGACATTTTTGGTGACCAACATCAGTCCCTTACTGGCGGTAGGTACATATGGCCTTGGGCATAAGGAATGGGAAAAACAGCAAACGGCTGACATAGTTACTAGGGTTGCACGTTACTGGAAATAACTGACATTGCAATATTTATTTTTTTGCTGATATATATTGCGAAATAAAAAAACTCTGCAGAAAGAGCTTTGGCTATCAACCTGACAGTCTGTATTGTTCGTTTTTCCCCAGCCCCATCCTCTACAATTAAAATGTTTGAAATTGTTATTTTCCAAACAGGTTGCTACGTAATAATATGTAACAGTAATAGTATAGTAATAGCAACAGTAGTAAAATAGAATAAGCAATTGGGCATAACTTACCAACTGCACGATACAGTCTGTGGCCAAAGCACTGCAATCTGGTCCGACTCTCATCCAGGCCCCAATTAGCTAGAGCTTCTCTCATCCCTGTTGCGATGTTCTCACTTGTATGCTCCTCTGGGGAAAAATGCAGTTTGCAAAAAGCGATTTTTCAGGTGAAAGTTCTCATTAATAAAGTGTACAGTCAGACTATTGTAAGGCTGTTTTTGGTCATCATCCTGTTTGTAGACAAAATATTTCCATATTATCGACGATGCATTTTTTTGCAACTAAATTCTCAATTTCTGCCTTTTTGGCCTGTTCCTCGCACATCATTTCATCACACGCAAGCAGAGCCTGCATGTCAGTCACGTGCCACAAAGAAGTCTGTATTTAAAATAATGATAATTGTAATTAACTGTGTATTCAATAACCCATAAATCTGAGTAAATTAAATTATTTCAGACAGATATGATGGTTTTCCATTTGAATAAAATATTATATATGTTTACGTTACTAAATCGCACGTTCTGCGATGTGACTATTGCAATCTGCTAGTACTATTTCTACAAATTATTTTAAAATCGGATTTTGTCACCAATTTGTAATGCTAATCAGAGTGTGTGTGTGTGTGTGTGTGTGTGTGTGTGTGTGTGTGTGTGTGTGTGTGTGTGTGTGTGTG
>JACXGJ010004513.1:0-20407 GCA_016801105.1 Esox niger
GGGGGGGGGGGGAGCTTGAGAGAATATTGTATGCTGTGACTAACTGCATGCGCCTGTCTGCGGTGTGCATGCTGTAACCTTCCACGCGAGTGTGTAAACTGTGACCACGCTGTCCGTGAAAATACGTGCTTTGTGGCTTCGTCTCACCTTTCGAATGAAGGCGTGTCGCACTTTCAGACTGTCAAAGCTGCCTGCTGCAAACCCCTCCCCATCTCCTAGGACGTGGGTGGAAACATCATTAGTGACAAGAAAATCCACCAGTCCCCAAGGTTTACTCAGGACTTTAACAAAAGACTCAATCCCCAACCTGGTGAGGAAGCAGATTTCAAACTCACCACTTAGTACACTGTTGGGCATTACCGGAGGAATCATGGGGGGTATGGGAGGCATTGTGGGACGGGGCTGGTAGCCTGGTACTGGTTCGCCTGGGTAAGGCTGGCCCGGATAGGGCCCGGCGGGGTACCCTGCAGGAGGAGCATAAGGACCAGAGGGGTAGGGAGCAGAGGGTTGGCCTACTGGTGGCCCTCCATAACCAGGGAAACCATAGGCAGGTGGAGGGGGGTAGTCACTCCCCGGGGGGGCGTAGAGGGGGGCATGAGAGTTATCGTAACCCGGAGGGAAGTCAGACCGTGACATCCTGCCTGGGAGAGATGTGAGAGGAGACAAAGATAAGAGTTAAATTTGGGTTCAGACAGAAAACCTCATGTTGTGTTACACTTTATTGGAAACTATGCACAGCAAGTCCCACTCCTCTGGGGTAAATCAATGCCATCATAGAAACGTGTATATATGATACCAACAACACACAATCACACCATAATGTGATTCACTGGAACCCCCACAGGCAATGAGCAAGATGTGTAGTACAATCCCCCTACACAAGGAAACAGAATCAAGCAGGTGAAGCTGGTGGGTGGAAATGTACCTGCATGATAGCATGATCATCAGCACGTCACACTGAGTAACCTGATGACAAACTACACAGGTATGAAATCTGCTACTGTGAAAGAAAAGCAATCCCAGCATTAGCTGATGAATCGCTGCCCAATTACCACAGGTTTTCAGGCTGAACTGGCTATTGAAATGCTGGCAAGAAGAAAAAGAGTTAACAAATAGAAGGGATGCACTGAAACCTCTTTTTCATAGTTCCTACTGATTCCAAGGACTGAACTTGGAGTATCTGCTGATAAAGAGTGCCAATCCCATGTGTTGTTGTTGACATGTCGTATGATTGCCATAATTCTTGCACATTATTTAATTGTACATTGCTTTTGATAAAGAACTGTTTCAACATAAATATTTAAGGTGAAAACTGAACAATTTTAACAACACCAAATCGTATTAAAATGTGTTCATATACACTCCATAGAAACGCCAAGGTAATGTAAGGCATTTATGCAGTACTGAACTGTCTCAGCAGTAAACAACAAATTTGACAATATGAGATCAATGCATCGCTAACAAATAGTTTAAACATCTCATTGTGAGTTCTTAAATCCTAATGCATTCACATGCACAAAACCCTAAATCTAACATTAACTAGTTGCTGTAAAGATCATTTTTAGCGAGACTGGCCAAATATCTTCACCTTTCCATTAGTTACAAATTGTGTTTGGAGTTATGGTAGGTGCCTAATGGCCTTATTGTGTTTAAACCCAAAACTACTTCTAGCCCATGATAGTGATCAATATAGGAACTCCCACAGTTAGGGAGTAGGCCACCAACTCCCAGGAACAGCCCGAGTTAGGGAGTAGTCCTTCAACTTCCTGCGTGCCATTACATCATGTCTCCGGTGCTACGAAACAAAAACAAATATAATTTCAGGCACTGTCCCTGAGTGTGTGACCGGCTTCAGCCACAGTCCCTGTACATCCCTGACAGTTACAGACGGTGACTACACAATAACTGCTTTAAGCATACGTGGTGTGGGAAGTGAGAATGTGGTTGTTAAACTGGACAGGCAAGTATCGAAGTTCGCCGCCATGATAATGAGAAAGGTTGCTTTACAACACAGAATGTGATGCAAAGATAGGTTCACTGCAAAGACCGGTTCACAGCATGGGTGGTACGGACGCCAAGGTAACTGATGCCAGGGTAACTGATTTGTAAATAGCAGCAGCCCAGAGCTCATTTGCGGAACTCATTTTATAAACACGAGAAACAAGACGTGTACATGTAGTAAAACTGTCAAAATGTACCATACAAGCACATTCGTCTGACGTGTGTCACTACCACAAATGGGCCCCTCACATGGCCATAATTACCACCTCATGATCAAAACATCTTCCCACAGCTACGGTTAGGGTATTGTTACTCATTTGATTTTTTACAGGCATGACTCATTCAAGTTGTAAAAGTGTCCAGATCAGAGGTTGATGGGTTTATTGATCCCCTTACCACTTTCTGGAAATCACAATTTTTTTAATATCAGAAATGTGACAATGGACGGCACTGAGCAAGTTGCCAGGGGCGAGAGACTTGTTTGTGATCCACAGGACTACATTCACTATGAAGACAGTAATATGACAAATATTGGTTCTAGTCAATCTGTATCACTTAAGTGGTAGACTGGCCAACAAAGACGATATGGTCATTTCCAATTGAGCTGATATTTGCAGGCTTTATGGGTTATGAAGTCCCCACTACTGTGAAAACCAGGTATTCAAATGCAGTCCCATGTAGTTCAATTGCTAGAGCATGGAGCTTGCAATGACAAGTTTGTGGGTTTAATTCCCAACAGGTGGCCAGAAAAAAAAGTATGAACTCACTACTGTAAATGGCTCAGGTTAAATTACATAATTAAAACATAATGTAAATGTCATGGGGCTACATTAAAGGCAAATGGAAATTTGTAGCAGTCGATGTTTGAAGAACACCACATTCTCAAGGCACCCATTTTAGTGTGGATTTGTTTGCATTATATAATACTGAATAAGCACTAGAGACTCAGAGTTTTGCAGACCGAATTCCATACTCTAGGTAGGCTATGCTTGCCACAACAAGCCAAAGTTAACAATTATAAAAAGTCTTAGTTATGGGGCAAAGTAATGAGAATGTCACAATATCATCAACTTTATCACCAGTCCTGACCATGGAACAATACCTGCATGTTTAAGCAGGCCAACCTCTCAGTGTCTATAGATATTGAGTGAGACTGGGCCCTGTTAAAAAAACGTGCCTCCTCCCTTCCTTTAGGTAATTTCTCAATGGCACACGCACACACCTCTTTAATAAGTTAAGTGAAATGAAATAAAACTCCCTTTAAGTTCCAATAGTTCACACACACCTCTTTAATAATTTAAGAGAAATGAAATTAACCTGTCTTAAGTTCCCATTGTTCACCACCTAATCAACCTTCTCACACGGTGAGTAAACAAATAGACACATTCAGTGTATATTAGGCCTAGGTCGCAAAGTCGGCTATATCGCCAACGCCAACTCATTTTTATTAAATTAGTTTTCATGTGACTAAAACAAACGCTATGAGTGAGGATAACCGAAGTTATAAAATATTATCACTCACCAAGCAATAAATTCCGGAAAAAACAAGAATGCAAAGATTGATAGTACGCCAAAAATAAACGATAAAGGCCGCCAAGGCTTTTAATACGGTTGCAACCTCCCTAAGTTATGATTAAAGAATAAAATTACTTTTGAATGTTTTCTTTCAAGTTAGGCGACGATTAGTCAAAGTTTTTTCCACTCCTTCAGATCAGTCCTTGTTCTTTCGCAGCAGGCATACAGCTGGAGTAGACCATTTCCTGGAACTTACGAACGATCCTAGTTGCTGGTGTGGGTGGAGTCAGTGAGTGTGTATTTATTTCCATGCAATGTGTTTGTCACTGAATATCTGAGTTTGTGTTTGACTGTTTTTGTGGGGACGAATAGTAAAACATGGGAAAGCATGCGAGGAGAGGACATTTGGCCTGTCCACACCTTGAAAATAAGTTTTATTTTACTAGTTGAGTTAAAAGTGTTTTTGTAAGTCTCGAGCTAACAGTTAGTAATAACAAATGCAACCAGGAACATGTCTTGTTAGTTAATCAAGCTAATCGTGTGCAACACTAGCTATCAATAAATAATTTATATGTTTGTTAAATTCAGTCCATACAGTCGTTGTTTCAGATATTGATACAGACTACATTGACAAATTTGCCATGATTCTTGGTTAGCCAATTGATTGAATACTGACTTGTGTACAGATTCTCTGTTTTGTATGTACACCACTGAGACAGATGTACCAGGACACGAAGCATGAAGAACTGGTGCCCAATAAAAGTTGATCATCCTGTAGCTGGACTACAGGAACCGTTTTGGCGTGACAGCCAATAATGTCTAGCATGATTGATAGCCTTACCACTAACCCATCTGTATAAGGCTTGGAGGCTGACGTGTAAGCTTAGTTTACACAAAATGTATGTACTGCTTTTATTATATACATTACCTTGTGGGAGAGATCAGGATGTCAGGCTAGACTTCAGTCCCACTTACAAGAGGTGTATTTGTAAGGCAGAAGTGAAAACAGTGCAGTGTCTTGTGGTCTCTTTTACTCTTTTCTCTTTCAACTGTATAATATATGATTAGGTGCATATTGGTGAGAATGACATATATGGCAAACTGAAGAAGTTCGGGCTATATGTTTATGGACATTCGGTCTATATGGCTGTGGACGTTCTGTCTATATATCTATGGAAGTCCGGTATATATGTCTATGGAAGTTCTGTAAATATGTCTATGGACATTCTATATATATGTCTATTGAAGTCTATGAAAGTTGGCTGGCTTGCCTGTGAAGCTAAGCAAGGTTGGTCCTGGGATGAGAGGCTACATGTTGTCTTGGTTTGGATCAGATGTTAAATGACCGTCCAGACTTTGCATGTGCACCTTAGGTCCCATGGCACTGATTGTAGGAGCAGTGTTAACCTGTGTGAGGGCAACATTTTATCTCATAACAGCATGGCTATCTAATCATCCCCAGCTTCCAACTGGCTAATATTTTCTCCTCTTGTAACTATTACCCTGGTTCATGCTCTAAATGATAATGGGTTCTCCAGCAACTTACCTGGTAAAATAATAGTCTACATAAAATAAATATCTCACCTACAAATCAAAAATCTTTAATGAATGTGTCTTTATTGCACTATTTTTCTTTAATGTTTTTATCTATCTCATCACTCACAGATTGTTTGATCTCTTGTTTTTTTTTCAGAGCTCTGACATTGCAGACTAACAAATGAGAGACAAGCCCATTGCAAAACTGTACTGAAACTGAAATATGTTAACAAGATCTTTGTTCACATCACCTAGTAATTGGAGGAAACTGAAGTGTAAGCTGGCTTCTAGTTTTGTTTGCTGGTTCAAAATGGTGAAACATGGGACCTAATCCTAAATACTACTGTAAGTTGCTTTGTAGAATAGTGCCTGACACATTTCTCAAATGTACAAATGTGTACAGACTGACAGTGGGTGGGACTATAAATATCAAGTTAAAAGGGCCTTGCTGTTTAAGGAAATTGGGTAATAATCAGACAATCTTACAGTATGAGTTTTGGTTTTGTTACTGTCACACTCCGATGTGTTTCATCTGTTGTCATGTCTTCACCCTCCACTAGGTGTTCCCAGTTCCCCATTAGCCATCTGTGTATTTAACCCCTGTTCTCTGTTCTGGCAGTTGCCAGATTGTCTTTTCATGTACAGTTGTTTCCAGTGTACCTTGTTTCTAGTGTTCTCCCCATTGCCTTTCTTGCCTATCTATCTTCCTGGTGTTTTGATCTCTGCCTGTTTGTTTCCTGACCAACGTACCTGTCTGCTCCTGTGTACCTCTGCTGTTCTTCTCTGTTGCCGACCTCTGTATATCCACTGACTACAAGACTGCTTTTCCCTGTACCTGCTATTAAACATTTCATTTGGAATCTATCCTGGCTTTGTGTCTACATTTGGGTCCACTTTTTATCTTCATGTCACACTCACCTGTCTAAATGTTTTCCATTCTTCATCTCAACCTCTTTCCAGGTTAACTGCCTCGAGCTCCCCAGTACTGGCCATCATTGTTCTGGATCCCTTTGTCACACTATGGGCCCGCCCTGACGTCTGAGAACACAATCGGGCTAAAAATCCTGAAGGAAGTAGGCCGCTTATCCTTCTACTAATACCAAACATGCATCTCTGTATTTATATAATCCATGACATTACTTGGAAACTGCATATCATATTGTCTCCAACACCCCCTCCCCAGTCCTAATTTCTTATGCTGGGGACAAGGCACAGTCAGAATTCCTTGGACCATGTCTTTGGTTTATCTGTCCTGATGTCTCCTAGCTGTCCATGCTCAAAGTCCACCTGGTTGTGTTGCAGATCTAGACAGTGATGGTAGGCTACCTGCTCACTCCTGTTTTCATCCACCAGGATGTGCAGCTGATCTGAATTCTGCCTAAAGACTGAATTTACCCACCTGTGTTTATTGACCCACCTGTAAGATTAGATTAGAATCAACATCTTATAACCCACCCAACATACACATATTCCAGTAATAAATCCTCTTGCTCTGTTTTGTATTGAACACTGAGACAACCGTACAGCATTAATATTGAGATGACAATGGAGAACCACTCTAGATAATACACACAGAAACTATGGCTAAATCAGTGTTCAATTTGAAATAAGTGCTCACAAACTTTTAAGCAGAAGATGAACACAACTTACCAGAAATGGATTGGTTGGACAGCCTGGCAGAATTTCTGAAGAAACTAGGGACAAGCCTGACCCTCAATCAGAAAAACATTTCATGTTCTTGACCATTTTTTCAATATATACAGTGGGGAGAACAAGTATTTGATACACTGATGATTTTGCAGGTTTTCCTACTTACAAGGCATGTAGAGGTCTCTAGCTGTGTAAGGACATCAGGGATAAAATTGTTGACCTGCACAAGGCTGGGATGGGCTACAGGACAATAGGCAAGTAGCTTGGTGAGAAGGCAACAACTGTTGGCGCAATTAATAGAAAATGGAAGAATTTCAAGATGACGGTCAATCTCCCTCGGTCTGGGGCTCCATGTAAGCTGTCACCTCGTGGGGCATCAATGATCATGAGGAATGTGAGGGATCAGCCCAAAACTACACGACAGGACCTGGTCAATGACCTGAAGAGAGCTGGGACAACAGTCTCCAAGAAAACCATTAGTAACATACTACGCCGTCATGGATTAAAATCCTGCAGCGCACACAAGGTCCCCCTGCTCAACCCAGCACATTTCCAGGCCGTCTGAAGTTTGCCAGTGACCATCTGGATGATCCAGAGGAGGAAGGGGAGAAGGTCATGTGGTCTGATGAGACAAAAAGAGCTTTTTGGTCTAAACTCCACTCGCTGTGTTTGGAGGAAGAAGACGGATGAGTACAACCCCAAGAACACCATCCCAACCGTGAAACATGGAGGTGGAAACATCATTCTTTGGGGATGCTTTTCTGCAAAGTGGACTGGAAAACTGCACCATATTGAGGGGAGGATGGATGGGGCCATGTATTGCGGGATCTTGGCCAACAACCTCCTTCCCTCAGTAAAAGCATTGAGGATGGGTCTTGGCTGGGTCTTCCAGCAAGAGAACGACCCGAAACACACAGTCAGGGCAACTAAGAAGTGGCTTTGTAAGAAGCATCTCAAGGTCCTGGAGTGGCCTAGCCAGTCTCCAGACCTGAACCCAATAGAAAATCTTTGGAGGTAGCTGAAAGTCCGTATTGCCCAGCAACAGCCCCGAAACCTGAAGGATCTGGAAAAGGTCTGTATGGAGGAGTGGGCCAAAATTCCTGCTTCAGCGTGTGCAAACCTGGTCAAGAACTACAGGACACGTATGATCTCTGTAATTGCAAAAGTTCTGCTTTTCTGATGTATCAAATACTTATGTCATGCAATCAAATGCAAATTAATTATTTCAAAATCATACAATGTGATTTTCTGGATTTCTGTTTTAGATTCCGTATCTCACAGTTGAAGTGTACCTATGATAAAAATTACCGACCTCTACATGCTTTGTAAGAAAGAAACACTGCTGATCTTGCAGGTTATCAAATACTTGTTCTCTCTACTGTATATGAGAATCACATGAATGCCTGGACCTGTATACCACACACTCATTTTGGGGTCAGGAATTATCCTTAAAATCTAACATCAGTCTGAAATAAAATCTATTAAACACTAATGCTTATTGCGAAGTGTGTTATTTACATAAGTGATGACATTTAGATTTGTATTTACATTAGTGATAAAATCTTAATGCTTTTTACTCTAAGAAGTATACAAGAATTTGGATTGTTCAAACACTTAATGTTGATTAGCTATAAGATCTGGTACAAGTTAGTAACAGGTTTATAATAGTAATAATTCTGGACATTTCACATGTATGGCCGATATACAATGTAAAAATCTGTATCCAGGCATTCAGTATCACACTGTGTCTAAGAACAGATATTAGTTGTTATATTGGTCATATACTACACCAATATTAGCACAATACTACACCAGTATTCAAAACCCCTATGGAACCCCAGTTATTCCATGCTTTTGAAATAGTCAGCAGCTTGCACACCTGGTCTAATTAGGTGGGAAACTTTAATATTGCCAAAGAAATGAATCAACTATCACACATGCAGAGTTAAAATGGGTTGAATTGTATATGGGGTAGTTCAGGGCTTTAACAATTTTTTTCTTCAATCAACTAGCTGTCACACATCTTCCAATCACCTCTCTCTCTGTGAATGTTTACATTTTAGTCATTAAGCAGGTGTTCTGAGCCAAAGACCACCAGGAGCACTCAAGTTTAGGCCCTGCTCAAGGTTATAGTAAGAACTTTAAGCAGGAAAATTTGAAAAAGCAGCATTTCAGTTACCTGCCCGAGACTAAATGAAAGTTACCAGCCCAACACTAAATGAAAAGCTACTCCTCAGTTACTCTTCGTGACTGGATGATATGAGCAGATATCATGTTTGGCTGGTAGATATATTCATAGTTTCAACCATAGTTTCAAGCCCCGGTACCTGTGGTAGTCAGAGCCCTGAATAAACAGATATGGTCACTGATGGGATGGGCAGGAATAGTAATGGGAGACTAATTAATACACATGAATAGAATAGTTTTTCATTAGCCAAGTAAATTGTTCTTTAACCTGAAAATGTACCTGGTAAGTTGACTGAGAACACATTCTCATTTAGAGCAATAAGCCCAGAAAGGACACACCCATGGTCAATGGAGAAGAGTCGGGGGGTGGGAACTTGGAGTTTGTTCATGTTTCATTATAAAAGGATTCCTCAACTGTATATGGTTGTCATACACTTTCTTCATACACGGCGGTCATAAGTTGCTGTGTATAACAACTGTTAGAGCAATGTCTGATCTCCCAAATAGGAACCTAATCTACTTAGCTTGAGAGGCAAGCCAGCAACAGGATACAGAACTTCTATAGACAAAATTTCAGAATGCCATGCTTTTCATTCTTACTAGCATTCATGTAATCGCCAGCTGTTCTGCTGGACATTATTGGCATAATTCACAAGGCTCCACATTTTTTTTTTACATTTGTTATTACTAAAGGCTAGGGATGAGACTAACTCTGCCAACATGCGGCTACTACTGTTATTTAGCAAAAACACTGTGGTAACTCAACACCGCTATATACAGTAGGTAAAGCATATCCTTGTGTTCCACTGCATTTTGAAAGAGGGTAAAGTCAATAAATAAAATAAAAAATATCAATAGCAGGCATTCTAATAATTATAAAAGGTAATAACATTTTTTTCAATATTAATTTCATGCTCTTAGCTAATTCTTACTTTTAAGACATTTTTTAATGATCTTGCATTTTTTCTAAGCATTTTAAATGAAGAGCCATTTGGAAGCCAAATGAGAATACTTTCTAGTCTGATTGGAGCCAAAAGAGTCAGCTCTCTGTTTCAGTTGGACTATTTGTAATGCCGGTGTGTGGAAAAATGGCCTTTGGTGGGTTGATTTAAAGATAGTTTTTTATAGCAAAAATATAATGTAGGGCGGGATTTTGGTGGAACCATGCAATTTTCACCTGTAATTCATCAGTATAGCCTTCTTTAAATTATGTCTGACAGGTGGTCCTGTTAGATTCATTGTCTAATGGTAATGTGGTCCTGTTAGATTCATTGTCTAATGGTAATGTGGTCCTGTTAGATTCATTGTCTAATGGTAATGTGGTCCTGTTAGATTCATTGTCTAATGGTAATGTGGTCCTGTTACATTAATTTTCTAATAGTAAGGTGGTCCTGTTAGACTCGTAGTCTGATAAGGTAGTCATGTCCGAGTTTTAATTGTTTCCCCTTTTGATGGTCACTTGACAGTTCCATGAAGATAATAGGAATTTAAAGCCATACACAGGTATTATGCGTCGTATTTTCTAAAGTGAAAATGTTGGTTAATTTGGATTTTACAACAAGGATTCACCATCTTACTGCCACGACATTTCCATTGTCCCTTCACATAGATATTTTTTTCGTCCGATCTAATTTTATTATGAAAGTATTAAATTAAGTACTAAAAGAGTTTCATTACTTTTTTGCTAAAACAACAGGAACCACGTGCGTGGTATGTACGGTGTTTACGGTACTTCGTCGGCCATGCCGTTGCCTAGGCAACTGTTGATGTTGGGTTTCTGAGACTGCCTACCACTGAGAAATGTTTGGGTCTACCTTCAGTTAGACTCGTAAAGTTAATTAGTGTTGCTAAAACATGCGAATTCACTGAATGATTAATCTGTTAAGAGGATTCGCGATCTCATGAATGGGTCAGGAAGCTCAGAAATCCTGCGTGTATGGTAAAGCTGTGTTGTTTGTTTTAGTTGTTAATTTGTGTGAGCTGCTTCAGCAAAAAAAAACGTTTTCTTTTTTGTGAATCTGAAATTCCAAACTGTAAATCTAATATGGAAGAGCCGGCAACGGGAGACATCGAGTTAAAAGCTTCTAGGGAGGCCATCGACTTTCTGTCCAGCGTAGGTGAGGTAACGAACGCGGAGTACGTAGAAGTGTTGGAACCTGCTCGGTGGTTGTGTGTTTTAGAAGTGTTTGACCGTGTCCTTTGTATGTTTAGGAGCTGCGGAAATGCAGCGGTGTGTTTTTGAAGACTCATTGATGACAGTGTCTGAGGCGGGCAGAGAGCTGGGAGAGTTCAAGTTGACTGTGGAGTGGACTAGTCACAGGGGACAGCCATGCCTATTGTTGCATGCGCACAGCCATGGAGCTATTGACGACACTCCCTGCGGTACAGAAATCAACGGTAAAACGAGAGTACAGGGAGCTGGGAAGAGAGGGATAGGAAGCAATAAGGACAAGGATACACTCTTTATTTCAGTTTGAACGGCTTCATTGGTATGGAAATCATGTGTTTACATTCCCAAAGCAAGTGGTATGTAAGAATTATACAATAAAAATAAATAAGTATTAATGACAGTTGTTTTAATGACAACGGATACATTAATAGAGAGATAAATATAGGTTAAGTCATGGCAAAAGCTCATGAATCATGATACTGTAATTGCACACTGCGGTACCTTGCAAGAGATACCACAGATGTGAGAGTTAATCAATGTCTTTACATTCTGTGTGGATCTGTATGACCTCTGTGAAATGTGTTTTCCGTTCTTTCCGAACAGCCTACATTTCTTCGAACCTGGAGACCCTGGAGCAGGACCACCATGAGTACATCAAGGTATCCCCCCCAGTTTGAATTTCCTGCAACCAGTCTATACAAAGTAGACCGTCTTTAAAAAAAAGTATAGCAACCAATCATCAAATGTCTGCATCATAACATTCCCATGAATCCCATGCTCCTAGCTTCAGGACCACCAATTGGACCGAAAGTCTCATATGGTCCAGCATGACGGACAGCTGGTGGTGAACAAAACTACCACAATGGGAGAGGTGAGAGAAATAGGGCAGAGGTATGTGTATGTGAGGCGGGAGGGTATGTTTTTTCCATTGTATTTTTTAGAGAATGACTTCAAGATTCTAACCTGGTGTGTTTCAAGTTTCAAGTGTGTGTATGTGTGTGTGTGTAGGAGGTGAGGAGGCAGGTTGTGTCGTACCCTCTATCCTCTCTGAAGGGGTTCATTTGTGAGGGATCTAACCTGCTACTGCTCAGAGTCCTCGCTCTGAGGAGGAATGTCCCAGAAAACATGATCTTCCTGTCCTTCAGCCAGGAAAAAGACATTTCAACCTGCACATATGTGAGTGTGTCCATGCATGTTTTATTTGTCTGTGCGTGTATGTGTGATTGTTTGTGTGAGCCTTTTCTATTCAAGTGTGTCTTTTAAGAAGAGTTTGAGGAAGTGTCCACTGTTCTGGGATATGCATGTTGTCTGTGGTTTGATTTGAGCATGTATTGGCCACATTCTGTGTTTAATGGGTGCTCTCTTTATGGCCAGAGAGATCTCGGGTGCAGGGAACAGATGGTGGGAGAGGAGGTGGTGGAGGTATTTGGTGTGGAGAGGTCAGTCGACTTGGCGGAAGACTTCCCAGCCACGTGGCACTGCTACTTTTTGCCTGACGGGTAATTATGTCTGTTTCACTTACCCCAGACTGAACAGTCCTGGGACTTAAAGTCACTGTGTTTGTGCCATCTTTTTCTCCCTGTGTGACGTCATGTTCCTGTTTAGACACCTGGCCAGCCGAGTGCAGGTGGGCTCTCCCGTTTCCATGAGGCTCCTGCAGCTCCCACCTGAAACACACACAGGTATACAAACGCCCAGCACAGGTGTGTACTATTATATAATAATCACAGTGTGAGAAGTGTGTTTACCTATTTATGTTTGCGTGGGTTGAGGTGAGGAAATGCTTGTGTCTGAGAAGAAGCCTTTGGTCTGGGAAGAGGACATACAGATGTACTCCAAGTTCCTGGACAGAAAGGTGACACATTAGTATTTACCTAATATACACAGTATTTTACAGCCTACACACTTCACTCTAGCTCCTTAATATTTTATCATTAGCCCTATAGATTCTAGCATATTCCAGAAGGGTGTGTTGTGTGTGTGTGTTACAGGTGGAGTTGAAAGCAGAGCATTCCTCATACCTGCGGAAATGTCCTGAACTCCGTGCAATGATGTCTGACTTTGTTCAGTTCCTGCTTCTACGAAAACCAAGCAATGTCTTTGTGTTTGCCCACGAGTACTTTTCCACCTTTGCCTCCAGCCGACCCTCTGGGGGCGCCTTCAACACCTCATCCCCCTAAAAACTACTGTGCCATATGATAAAATAGCAAAGCTTTCTCAGTTTCCACACTCACTTGACATTGTAGCTAACATGCAAAGTGTAGTTTGGATCCCAGTTTTAAAGCATATCCTGCCCAAGTAAACTTACAAACTTATTATAGCTATATAGCTTTGTACTTAGCTGCAGTACTGGTAAGGACAAATATGCCCAACAGTGTGCTTTTCAGCCACATATCAGGCCATTTATTCCACAATTACTTGAAAGAGATGATTTTTCTCATCAGCTGAATTGAACTTCTTTCAGACTGACAATGTTACACAACCACCAGGGCAAAATGAACTATATATAATAATTGGGAAAACAGTGGATGTGTGAACATGCAACAATAACAAACGAGTTCTGGAGTATTTAATTGAAAATAAAGTATTTCCCCATAAACATTTATAATAGGCAATTTTCTGCATTTGTATGGTGGAATTCTTACAAACTGCTCCTTTAAATCACGGTGAAACATTTTATTTTAACCTGAAATGACACATTGGCTTTCACCAAATGTTATAATAATTTGATATGTGCAGGTCTCACCAAAAACTGTCAGCTGGCTTGGTTATTTTGACAACGTATTGAAGTTCTCATGCTGAAATTTTTTTGCAAACACATCTTATCGATAGCACAGTCACGTCCTTAATAAAAACAAAAAACAATCAAGAACACTGAACACAGGGATATACATTCAGACAAAAAGAAACAATGCTTCACATACACATAAGGTTCGCATTGCTTGGTAGTTTTTAAGTTAAATAAAATGTTCAAATATTCCATAAACACTATTTTACTGCTTCAGCCCACTTACATTTATGGATAAAGTATTTTCCATAATTAATAAAAAGATAAACAATAAACATTTTGTCCACAATCATCATCTTGGCGCAGTCACGTCTCAAATTCAACGGCGTCCGTTTCTGACATCAGTAACGCTAAGGCTCATGGTTAATGTAGTTTTTGCTCTTCAAAACCAGAAACTAACTGTATAACACGATTTCTTAATACAGAGCTCGAAACATTTATTACCAATAGCCACTATAATATGCGATTTGTTTTTTCAATGTTCAAAATATGTACGTTGCAAAGCAATATTGCAAATATTTACTACGATTCAATACCGCGAAAAGTCGACGATTGATAATCATTTCCGGAACCACTTTTATGATCCGCTTATGACCATTTCCTGACAAATCGAAAGAAAACGGGATAGCCGGTCCAAAACAGCAGATTTGTGTCTGGGTACGGAAATAAATTATGTTAACGAGTATTGGTTTATGAGAAAAGTGTATGAATTGACGCTAGTTGACTTGAAGTTTTATATTCTGTCAAATAGGCTCCAGACTACGTGGTTGTTAATTCGAAGGTGAGGTTTGTAAGTTGGATACATGTTTCAGCCTGTCACTGGACTTACAAGTGAATAACAAGTCAAACGTATTTAGTAAAACACTTATTCTTATCGAATAACAGTATCAATTTTGTTCCTAACATAGTTTTAAGGTTGTGCCTTGTCATTATTGTTGTTGATCATTTAGAAATGCTGACAGCTGAAACACTGTACGAAACACAAAATGTACATATTTCGAGTTATTTATTGAAAGAAAAAAACTTTCATTTAGACACCCCCCCCACCTTCTGACAACAACTGAATGGTGTATGCGGTCAGGGCAGTGTGTTTGTGATGGACCTGCAGCTGCTGTCTCGCGTGGATGACGCGCTGGATTCGTCTGAGGTGGCTGCCCTGTGCTTCCTGTCCATAGATGTACTCAACAGAAAAACCCTGGAGAAGGTTAGTGACAGGAACCACATTCTAGAGATTAAATTTTTCTGTGAATATATAGTCTCAAATACTACTGTAATCTACTACATACTTCAGTCAGAGACTGCCATCATTGAAGTTGAATTTCTTGACTTGTGATTGATTCACCCCTAACCATTGACCATGGATGAATTTTACACACTTTACCCACATGTACCTCTGGTCCAACCATTGCATTTCTGGGACCAATCAAAACGGTTTAATTGTTTTTACCGTCCTTGAGTAGAAGAGCTTTGGAACCAGGTAAATAGAATACAACACACACCCTGACTAACTCGTTGTGGTCTGGTACCAGGTGAAGGATGGGCGTGGCCTTTTCCTAAGGCTGAAGGAGAAAAGCCTGTTGGAGGATTACCACTTCCTGTGTCAACTCCTCAAAGTCATTGGTCGAGTAGACTTGCTCCTCCTCCTAGAGACCGATAGTAGACAGCCAGAGCAACCGGCAAACACTCAGACTGACGCATGTCCCATCCTCTCACAATACAGGTGCATTTGGGTACATGTGTGTATTTATTATGTATATCTGTGTGTTGTGAAACAATTAGTCCACTTAGAGCAGAAAAGTAACTGTTATGGGTTATGTTATACCTCTCAGGGTTATGTTGTATGAGGTGTCAGAAGATGTAACTATGGAGTGTCTCACAAAGATGAAGTTTCTGCTAAATGGGAAACTGCCCAGAGGACGACTAGATCCCTGCAATGTAAGAAGTGATAGACACACATTTATACACATTTTGACAGTTTTCCACATTGTATAATTATAAAGACTTAAAAACTATGAAATAACACATGAAATCAGGTAGTAACCAAAAATGTGTTAAACGGATCGAAATAGATATCATATTGTAGATTCTTCAATGTTGCCACTATGCCTTGATGACAGCTTTGCACACACTTTGCATTATCTTAACCAGTGTCATGAGGTAGTTGTTGGGAAAACCTAGCAATGAACAGGTGTGTTTAAAGTTAATTTGTGTAATTTCTTGCCTTAAAGTAGTTGAGTCAATTAGCTGTTTGGACAAGGTAGGGTTGGTATACAGAAAACCATCATTATGTCTGTACTGTAGAAGTCCTGATTATGGCAAGAACGGCTAATATAAGCAAAGAGAAATGACAGTTCTTCATTACTTTGAGATATGAAGATCAGTCAATTGGGAAAATGTCATGAACTGTGAACGTTTCTTCAAGTGCAGTTGCAAAAACCATCACGTGCTATGATGATGAAACAGGCTTACATGAGGACCGCCAAAAGAAAAGAAGATCAGAGTTAGCTCTGCTGCAGAGGATGATTCTTGCTGTTTCCATTTGAATAACCAGCTAATTACAGACACATCTCAGCAATAACTGGTCATTGGAAACTGCGTGAATAAGACCATTATTGTGAAATTGCTGCAAAATAAATAGTTACCGAAGGACACCAATAAGAAGAGACTTGCATAGGTCAAGAAACACGAGAAACGGATATTAGACTATTAGACCAGTGGAAATCTGTCATTTGGTCCACATTTTTGTTTTGGGTTCCTGTCTTCACGAGAAGCTAAGTGGGTGACTGGGTGAATTCTTCATCTTCATGTGTGATTCCCACTGTTTGCCACTTGTTACTACATGATTCCATATGTGACATTTAAATAGTTTTGATGTCTTCATTATTATTCTCAATGTGGAATATTTAAAAGAATATAGAAATCCCATTGAATGAGTAGGTGTGTCCAAACTTTTGACCGATACTGTACACCGACACAAACCGATGCACATACACTCTTTCTGTCTTTCTCGTGTAGACTGCTCTGGAGGTGCTATGTGAGATGGAGAGGCAGGGGCTGCTGGCAGAGGACAGACTGGATGAGCTACAGAGCATACTGCAGCTGTGTGACACACAGCTGGCCAGCAAAGTAGAGAAGCACAGCGAAGGTGCGTTTTTGACACACACCTAGCCAGCAGGTACAGTAACACTTCTTTCCCAAACCAAAGCCCTTTTGTGTTTTCTTTTCTAAATCTAGCAAGGCGCAGCCTGTCAATGCAAGAGCCGTCTGTCCAGCCTATCAGCAACCAGGAACATCTACCCAGCCCTTTCCGGCAGTTCATCTCTGACCAGACACCCAATCTCCCAGTGTCACTACAGGCCCTGTCTATATCAGAAACAAGTCCCATATGTAGGTCACATGCTTGAAAACACACACACACACACTCACTCACTCACACACACACACACACACACACACACACACACACACATGCTTGAAAACACACACACACACACACACACACACATGCTTGAAAACACACACCCAGTAGCTGATGTGTGTCCATATCCACAGGTGATCAGGGGCAAAGGTTGTCGTCAGATGCAGTGATAGAGCCTTATACTAGGCTGGATCAGGTAATAACGTCAACTGTGGACTGATAACCCACTGGTTTCAGACCATAGGGTGGACTACATAAAATGTGTGTGCCCCTAACAGATGGACCGCTATGTCATGACCAGTAATCCCAGAGGAACATGCTTCATCATCAATAACCACCATTTTAAAAGATCCTCCAATCTGTATGACCGACCAGGAACTGAGAAGGACGAGAGTAAGCATCCTCTCTTATCTCATTGGTTTACAGCTAATTCACTTAGGCCCATCAGTCAACCTGGATTTCATATTAATCCCACACTCCCATTATCAGTGGTATCCAATGGTATCAAAACCCTTACTCAGGCTACACTTTAACTAGCCAACAAGGTCATCATGATTGCTAACATAGCACAACTGGCTAATAATATGAACCATGAACTTTGTTGCTAGAGCCAGTTTAATACGTTGCTTTTACTAATATGGGTTCATTTAAGGGTATTAGCGGGTTTGTGTTGCATGCAGACATCAACATTGGTGATTATAAAGGTCTTGAATCAAACTTTGCAGTCTACTGTGCAGATTCCCTGATTAGCAAACCGAACACAATCCTAAAAGTTTACAGTAACTTATCATTCATGCAGTTTTGATTTGTTTTATTCCGTTTAAGATTGCGAAAATATGCATTATGTGATGTCTATTTACTGAAACCACCAGTCGGCTGGAACGCACCTCCTTGCAGGTGCATTTTTTTACTCCCCTATTCTATTGCCATTTGTCTGCAGGTGCTCTGAAAAGTGTGTTCAGCAGATTGGGTTTTAAAGTAGAGGTGGGACAGGACTTGACAGAGACAGCCATTTTGAGGAAAGTGGAGGAACTGGGAAGGCGGTGTCATGTACAGGCAGATGCATTGGTAAGTGGGATCATCATTTTGCAGCCTTTCTCGAATGGTACAGTACATGTGACCTCCATTGAATGCAACTTAGTGCAACTATTGAAATGTCTGCGTCTCGTCCTAGGTGGTGTGTATACTGTCTCATGGGGAGAAGGGGTGTGTCTTTGGGACAGATGGAGGGGAGGTGCCCATCCGCTCACTCACACTCCCATTCACCAGTGCACGTTGCTGGTCTTTGACAGGCAAACCCAAACTGTTCTTCATCCAGGCCTGCCAGGGAAAGGGCTACCAACAAGGGGTAGTACTGCAGAAAGAGAAGGATCGTTATGAAGCAGATGCGGGTACCATAGAGTCAGTCCCTTCAGATGCAGACTTCCTGATCGGTATGGCAACAGTGGAGGAGCATAAGTCATTCCGGAACACTATGCAGGGTTCTATCTATATCCAGGAACTCTGCAAACAGCTGATCTGGGGAGCGGACAAGTGAGTTGAACGGATTGGGGATAGTAGGCTGGGAGGTAACGTGTGAGAGGTGGATTGTGATGTCTATTTCCTGTTTCTTCTGTAGTGGGGAGGATATCCTGTCTGTGATGACGCGAGTCAATCGTGAAGTCAGCAAGGGAGTTTATGGAATTTGGAAACAGATGCCTGAGCCCAAGTACACACTCACCAAGAAAGTTTTCCTTTCCTACATTTAAACATCTTTGGTTGGCTGAGAATGTCCTGTCTCGTCACGTCTTCCAAGTCATTTGGAATGGATCTTCCATCAGTGTGTTGATCATTAGTTAGCATGTCTACATTTTACATTTACAATAGTTCATGTTTCGTTTTTATAAAGGTGATTAATTTAGAAGAATTTCTAGATTTTATTCTCTTTTGTGTGCCAAAACTCTTCACTATTTTGATTTGATGTAACAATAAAATGTGGAAAAGTCAAAGGAGGGTGAATACTTTTGAAATGTCTTTAAATGATCCCCCCCAAAAGATTTTTAAGTTTATGAGATACATATATTTCTATATTAATTTGTGGTGGTTAAGGTATGTTCAATTGTCGGTTGGACCGAACTGTGTATAATAACCTTCGATGGTCCTACCCATGCTGATTGGGCCTCTTTTTATCAATGTTTTAAATTCAACAGTATGTTACTTTTAATTCAAATACCATGTCAGAAACACTTCTGGAGTCCAGCTCTTGATAATATATGTATTTTTATGTAATAGAAAAGACAGTTAAGAAAATAAAATTGTATAAAAATTCCCAAACAAAGTGAATGAAATTTTGAATTGTGATATGAACTCATGGTTCATGCAATGTCTTTTACATAGATGAGGAATCTGAGATCAATCTTCACATATCATATTTTGATAAAAAATTTAAACCAAGTGGTTTTGGTTAAAAAGTAAAAAAGTTGATCATCCCTTGTCAAATACTTCCCATTTTGTAACCATTAGCAAAAGAAAATAACATCTGATGGTAATGTGATTATGCCAATTCCTGTCCTGTGTAGAAGCACCCTATTTAATCAAAACAGAAACTGACTTGAGCATATGGACAGTGAATAATCAAGGGTACTATGGCAACATCAAGGTCATCAGTAAGTAGGCATGGTCTCTGCAGGAAACACGAGTTTCTTAGTCAGGGTGTCTATGACTTGTGGTGATTGTTTGACCAGCTTGTAGCTATAATCACCATCAGCGTCTTTAACTGGATAATTACATTCTTTCTTGCTCACTTCAGCTTTGACTGCTACAAGGATCTCATGGATGTCTTGCCCTCTGCAGAGACAGAAGATGTAAATAAAGTTAGTGTGATTCATATATATATTACATCCCCCCGCTTTTGCTACCCTTTTATATTTTTGTATGTAACATGAACACAAGTGTAGTTGGAACGAACTAAGGCAGGATTCAGTCCGATCAAGCATTAAGCAAGATTGCCCAACACCGGTATTGGGAGTGTGGGACATGTAACTGCATAAGAACGGTCAAGTGGGGTTTTCACAAAGCCACACCAGTCCTTCCCGTGTTAGAAATTCAGAATAAGAAGTGGAGGCTGTACTCAAATGAAACAGACAATTTAATGGAAAGTCCT
>JACXGJ010004513.1:20507-44927 GCA_016801105.1 Esox niger
TTGTGGATTTGACATCTACAGTATATTAGTTCCACCTCCAACATTGGAAAAACAACCACTGAGCAAGATTTAGGCCAGTGTGGATCTGATTACAAGATGTAGGCCTGTGTGGACCTGATTACAAGATGTAGGCCGGTGTGGACCTGATTACAAGATGTAGGCCTGTGTGGACCTGATTACAAGATGTAGGCCTGTGTGGACCTAATTACAAGATGTAGGCCGGTGTGGACCTGATTACAAGATGTAGGCCTTTGTGGACCTGATTACAAGATGTAGGCCTGTGTGGACCTAATTACAAGATGTAGGCCGGTGTGGACCTGATTACAAGATGTAGGCCGGTGTGGACCTGATTACAAGATGTAGGCCGGTGTGGACCTGATGCAATTAATTGAGGATGATGTGCAATGACATTCAAGTTGACATTACCTGGTGCAGCTTTTCTCCAGCTGACTGCACAGAGACTGGATAAACCAGGACCCAGAGACTGTGTGCCGGAAACTGCGATAGTCCTCCACATTGGCCATGAAGATCAGGAAATCAGCATATACTGGATGGGTATGTTCTTGGACTGTTACGTCATCTGGTTCAAGTAATGTGTCCATCTCTTCAACTCTAGGCTTCTTGTTCACCGGCACTGCATCCTGTACATCAGGTCCTCTACATGCCTGGATAAAGAACAGCTTGGGCTTTTGGAGTAGCATCCCACAGTTTCTGCCATTGAAAGGCAATTGAATATCAAGGGTGCGGACGACCGTTCCATCTGTGCCCAAGACACCCTCTTTTGTTCCATGACTCAAAATGCAGCAGACGAAGGCATCGCCATGCTTGGGAAGCTCCTTCAGCTCAGCAAACTGATCACCAACCCACTGCTTCACATCATGCGACTGCAGATCCGATAACTGCCCGAGCTCAGAGAAAACCTTCAGCACCTGTTTCATCTCCACGCCAGTCCTGTCCTTGCACATGAACACACTGAACTTCAGGCGGGTGAATACCTTCGCCAGATCCACTGTACAAAAAGACAAGACAGCATATAGGTCTCGTGCGTTCTCTTACACAAATGATGGCAGAAATGTAAGCTAGTCGGATGCTTCAATAAAACATTTTAATAAAGAACTGCTGACATACACGCATCCTTGTCAGTTCCATTTCTGACATTGCAATTATCAAAGTTCTTGTTGTTGATGATTAAACATAGACCACAGGGGATGCTGCTCATGTCATACAGATGGACCTGGAGAGAGGGGAAACCATGGGTCAATTTCAAAACACACATTGTTAAAGAAGCCATTTGTTACGTGGATCTTTGGTCCAGTGGTAACAATCCTGGCTTGTGTCTCACTGTTAGAGACCAGGGTTCAATATTCGTCGTCACACCTGTTTTTTCATCGCTCTGCCTATGAATCTTACTGTCAAAGAAAGCACTGATTGAAAAAGATGTGAGAATTCCAGCTTACTGAAGCAGAACCATATTCCAGAGAGTAAAGATAACAGAAGTGGATTAACACACTAAAGGTTTTCATTGGAGGTTGTTTTGAACAGCAGACCAAAAGAACTCTCATAATAGCTAAAGATCTACTCATTGACCTGATGAACAGTTTCTTCCATTGAAGGATATGGGTCTTCCAGCAGGACCACAAAATTAACCATATACTAGCTGAATACTATCTTTGACCAGACTGTTGTTACCTTGGTGAGGAAAAACACATGCAGTTCTAAAATCTTTCATTAGACAACAGTTCCTATATTGTCAGTTTTATCACATATTTTCATAAAATAGAAAGAATAGGACACTAAATACACTACAAAATGTCCAAAATCAGTCTCTGTGTACTGAAAGAGAGCTGTGTTACAGTGAGCATGTTAATTGAGGTAGTACATTGGCCCTACCACTATTGTAACTTTACAAGAACGTTAAAAGGTAGATTCAGTGATATTGTGTAAAAGGAATGTTGGTGAATTTTCTCAACAACTGAGAGTGCAGATTTACAATGCTCAAATTATCAGCTGTTACAGGGAATTTATTTTGCATGTTAGATCTCATTTTCCACTTTTAGTGTTGAAATATTGTCAGACAGTTGCTGTGGACAAATTTAAATTCCTGAGATTTATTTGGCTGTTTAGTTGTGTACACTAGCAAAATATCTCTTAAAAAGTGTAAGGCAGACCTGTGCAAAGATACTATGCTTATTGCCCTGGTGCTTGGGGTAATGTCATTTCCCTGAGTCTACCTTTTAATGTAGGTAAGGGGTGGGGGGGGGGGGGGGGCTTATCACCTCATCGCCTCCAGGGACCGACGCCTCCGGATTAGAAACATCTAGGAACACAGAACATAGTTGACAAAAGCTTTCCGATACAGTAGGACCAATAAAATGAACTGTTCATTGTGTCTGCAAACAATATAAGTTGTAGTATACAGCTGTTCAACATGTGTGTGTTACCGGTACAGGGAACTGAGAGTACAAGGGCAGGCCCAGGGGAGCAGTCACTGAGTGATGAGTTATTCTTCTGGTTGAATAATTCCTTCAGCTTAGGGTATGTTTCCACAATATTTGGTTTTTGAAGTAGGTCAAGGAAGACTTTGCATGTGTTGTCATCTTTATCTCTTAGTTTATCCAGTAAGAGGACAATGGTATCCCAGTTGGACTTATTAGAGTCATGCAGCATGTTATATTCACGCTTAGTTATTAAACCCCACTGCTCAACATGTTGAAGGATGTAGCTGGAGTCCGCAGACAGGATATCAGTTAATACAGTCTTATTCTTTCTCAGTGTCTCCATGCTGGACCTTACAGACGAAACAAGGAGAATGTTCATGATTTCAAACATACAATCCTACAAATGCATATCAAGAGCCAAGACAGTTGATGCGTGTTGGAGTTGTCTCAGCACATTAGAACTGCATTCACAAAATCTGGGCTGTTCCTTGGTCGAAAAAGACCCATCACAGTTGCGTTGTGAGTGTAACCATAGATACAAAACCAAGAGGCTTATCGCTGACGTCAACCAAAGAAATCTCTATGACTGCTTAAAAAAGCAAATAAACCCATGTAATCATCAGATGCACCCGCTGTTCTCATTGTCCACTGAGTAGCTGCTTCCTGAATGAGTTAACAGAACAGAAGGACAGTTTCTTATGGAAACCCCTATTTATATAACACTAAAATAATACAAATAAACAGTAAAGGGTAACTAGATTTTCTTGTATTGTTCAAAATGTTGTGAGATGGCTGGACAAAGATGTCATAAGGAAATGTGAAGACACTTCAAAAGATGGAGACAGATGGTGCAGTGGAAAACCCATTGGGCTATCTACATCTGATGAACAGTACTTAAAGGCCAGTCAAACGAAAAGGCATGGCAACATCCGCAAAAGGCTCAAAGAAAATAATCACCTGACGACTTTAAAAAAGTTCCACAAAAGTCAGCAAAGGCTGCTTGCTTCCGTTTTAGACTTTAAGTGAGTCCATGGAAAATACTCACTTGTTTTAGAAAAAACATGTTTTTTTCATTGTATTCATGTTTTTTAGTTTTCTGTGTGTCATAAAGTGTTTTGCAGATTTCTTTAAATAAATGGCTTTAGTGAATTTTCTCAGGTGGCCTAAGACTTTCTCAGAGTCGTAGAGTTAACCCTAACTCTAGGATATTTTTTGTGAGCTTGAGCATGTCTGAAACAAAGTGCAATAAAAGATATGTATTTTGTACAAAGGATCAGGGTAAACAAATCCTTGCAGCTGTTTTATTGCAAACAGGTATTTGAATCCTGGTTGCAGCACACTGAGTCCTGGTGGTCCAGCATTAGAAGGCACAAATTGGCACTGTGCTGTGCAGAGGTGTAGAGGTGAAAGTCTGACAGGACTATCATGGCCATACCATCTCATGACTTGTGTCAGAGTGGACACAACAATTTGCCAATTCCACATATTACTTCTAAATGGGGCATTATGATATTCAAGTTTATGTTAAGTTAGAAAAGAATAATCTCTGAATGGTCTAAAAGAATTTACTATTAAGGCGAGTGTGAAATGAAATTTCTACAAATAAATGTAAAATATTACTAGCTCAAAACAGATTAAATTGTCTATAATGATGGGAATATTTGAAAAAAGTAGGAGTACAAAAAGCCTATATGTCATCTTTTTGGCTGATTGGTTCCCAGGTTTCAAAACACCATATACATCATAGCTCTTGAACACCGACCCTGTAAAGCTGAATCAGTCCTGTTGTGTGTCTACCTGGTAGTTGATCAAAGTCATTGGGTGTCCACTGATGAATCTGAACAGAATGAGAGAATAAACAACCAGTGTTTTGTCCCTCCAGTACCAGATCTGATTAGCCTTGATTTACAGCTTTTCATTCTCTGTTATTACAGACACACAAAGACATGAACCAAACATTGTTTTCATCCATCATGTCATAATGCTGCATCAGCAGATGTGTGAGACACCTTAAAATGTGTTAAACCATATGTCCCAATGAATCACAGTCACATTAATTAGAAGTGAGAGTCAAACCACTACGTAAAGAAATATACACTATATTATTAAGTTGCTTGTTGTCATATTCAAGTCCTAGTCAGTACATGTATATTGCTGCTAATGGTGCCATTTTAAGTAGGGATTGGCACACTTAGTTGAATATTCGAATTACCGAAATTAAGTTAGTATTCGATTACTTGTGTTTATTCATTTTTGCCCCTCAAAATGTCGGGTATTATGGAAATTCGGGTATGAAGCATGTGATCATGTTGTAGTAATCCGCTGTCAAACGTTCTAATGAAAGATACAATTGAACGAGTCACTTGAAAAAAGGCTTGTGTGTCCCGAGTCACTAAAAACATTTGTTCAAAAAGAACAAATCGTTCACAAACTGCACATCCCTATCACCAACGCAATTAGTGAAAGAAAAAGTACAGTGCACTGTAAAAAAAAAATATCTGGAAATTTCCAGGAAATTTCTGGCCACTGGAACACCAGAAAAATACCATTAAAAACAGATTAATATTGTAAAACAGAATAAATGATTAATCTGTAGAAATACAGAAATGTACTTTACACAAAATAAAGTTTATTCCTGTAATTTCACAGCAAGAGCCAATTTTCTCACCCAAATTCTTCTTTGTTGCGGTCATCTATTATTTAAATTTGTTTTAATCTTTCAAGTAAATTGTAATAATACATGTCACTACTATTTTGATGAGGTACCAACATCTACCAGGCACAAGGTAAACTAAAATATGAAACATTCAGAGCTCTCCTTTGTCAGAAACCACAAAACTGTTTAGATAGCAATGTAGTAAACCAAATAGAATAGTCTTCATTACAATGTTCTGCTAACACATGCATGACCACAAACACCAAAAACATTCCAAAGCTTAACACTGCACATAAATAACAAGATGGCACAAAAACAAAGCTCTGTCACTTCATCAATTACAACAAACATAAATATGAACAAATTAAATGCCACAAAGCATGCTGGGATACAGATAATAAAAAATAAATACTCCTTATATAGACAGTTTATTTTTGTATGTGAAAAAACTGATTATTATGTGTTTCTTCATAACAGACTTTAATTTATTATGTCTAATAAAAAAAGTATCTACTGTAATTGTCATATACAGAAAATTACATGTAAAAATGTAAAGAGAATTCCCCTGAAATTAAAAATATTTCTGTGTGATATCCTACCCATGGTATAGGTCTACTACTACAAGTTGTAGACAGCAAGTGTTTGGTCTATCCTGAACAAATGCATAGTTCGTTTTGAGTATGGCGAGGCTCAAACACAGTGCAGGGGGCATGGCTGTCCGCGTCACTAACCACTACGCTCTAACCAAACGTCAGCCAGCCACTCACATTCACTTTTCTTGATCCGCTCCGCTTACGCAGTCCGGCAAAAGGGGCTTTATAAAATGAATGATTCAATCAACATTCAGGATTCAAAACAACTAGTTTATAGTGGCCATTCTTACAAAGGGGTTCAGAAATGTATGCTGAATGGACAGTAGCTGTGTAATGAGACCATATACCATGGGTATGACATCACTTTACAGTTCTAGTTGCGTTGGTAACTGTTAATAGCAATATGGCATCTCAGGGATTTTTGTAATCTTGCCGATTTACCACAGCTCTGTGTCCAGGCACTCTGTAATGCGTTGTGCATAATAACAGCACTTTGCCATGGTATATTAGCTATAAACCACATCCTTTTCTTGACATATTACTTAAATAAAAGGGCTTCGAAACCCAATGAAGGTCAACCAGATTTCAGTTTTCAGAACCTGTTTTCTAAGGGAGATTATTAGAACAAAGCAAAGCTAATTCTATGACTAATACAATGTATCTTACGTTAGAGTAGGTGTCATGAAACTTGGTGCCTTCCTTACCCAAGGGAATTATCTTTGGCAAACAAAATTGTACATCACGGAAACTTTCCTGTGAAAATATGATTGTCTAAATGAGACCCTTGGGAACGTTTATTTTCAGACGGATAGTTACGACAGAAGTACGTTAAAATTATTAAGCCAGGTAGATAGCGGACGTTAACGAAAAAGTTGGACATTTGGTGTAACAGAAACGGGTTCAACATCTACAGAATGAATAGCAGTCTAGCTATCTACAATACTTCCGTGTATCCACTGTAGCTACACTAATTGAGGAGAATAGTTTTGCAAAATAGTAAATAATCTATTACGAGTTAAACTAATATACAACTTACTGCCTTTGATGATTGATTACTCACTCGCTGACTTCGAAAATCAACTTCCCGCGTTAAAGTCAAACACTTATACTTAGCTAGCTCCTTTGTCTCTGGGTTGTTTCCGGTTGCAGGCTCCGCGAACAGTCAAGTTCCACTATGTCGCTACCGAAACATTTTTTTTATTCTGTCTACGTAGAACGTAACGTGGGTATCTATGCCAGTACAGCAAAATACAGTACATCGATTCAATAATTATACTAGTTGTTTAACAGTATCTTAATAGTATGTTATACTAGTAGTTTAACAGTATCTCAATATACGACATAAACTCCGTCCATAAGCATAGCAACATCCAGCTTGTTGATTGAACAATTGGAGCTTAAGCTTGTCATCCTGTATTTCTAAAAAAAACACACACTTCTCATTCTTAACCTCCCTTTGAACTCTCTCGGAGTATTTAATCGTCACAACGCATAGAAGCGCATGTAGCGGTGAGCACACACACACACACACACACACACACACACATACAGTGCGACTGTGGAGTGTGCATTTATCTCATCTGGGCTGTTTTTCCTGCAGGGGCAGTCAGGAGCAATGAGCAGCCCCCTCTTCCTTTGGCACTTGGGGACGAGTTCAAGGTGGTTGTTGAGTTTGGGTGAGGAACAGCACAGGACAGCGCTGTGCATGTTTTTAGGGAGTTATAGAGGAAACATGAGGGCACATGCAATCCCCACAGAAACGCACCTAATCGATAGCCCACCAGGTCACTGAAAGGCAGAATAATATACTATATATACTATAATTGTTTCTATACATTTGACTGCAATCAGCTGAATTGAATGAAAAATATTCGTATTATTAGTTGGTTCTAATCGTATGAGCTATTTTATGTCCTTGTGCTGCAGGAATACTTTAATTTGCCCATGGGGGGTGGGGGTCAACTTAGCTAACTTAGGTCTGTGTTCATCATAGGATCAAAGTGAATTATTAAGTGCTACATTAAAAAACAAAACAGGGCAAAAAACAGAAACTGACAAGACAATCAAAAGCTCTTTTGCGCTTTATTCAGCAAACATTCAGCTACTACTTGTACAAAAAGCCATTTTCGGCATTCACAGTAAGCAAAATACACTTGAATATCTGTAATTTCCTCACAAAAACCGTCTAGGTCTTCAGTGTTGTGAAATAAAAACTATTGGCTCCAAGATTGATTCCTTCCTGTTCGTCCAGGCCCTCCAAAGGCATTCCATACGGCTGTGTGTGCCAATACGCCATGTGATCTACGCTAGTATGTTAATAAAAAATGAGGGCAACATGTTCGTCGCCCGTACAGTTCGTCCATCGCAATATAACGCTAGTTCTAGTATATCCTGAAGAAATCCTAATGCTTAACCTGCATTCCTATATTCATCTTCATTTCACATGTATTATTGCCATTTGTTCTGTATTTGCCTTCATTACACATCATCAATACATTCCACTTGTTGGTCAGTCAGTGGCATTACCTCTAGGCAGGCTCCGTTACTGGCATAAAATGAAACGACTCACAATTTACGCTAGAAGCGAGCTCTACAGATCCCTCTCGAAAGTAAAAGTGAGGTGTTGAAAAATGTCAATGTTGTGTAAATAGAAGAGTAAAATATATACGTTTTATGTACTTTGTTGGGTTATAGTAGGCAAAGGAAATTATATATTTTTATACGTTTGGTACGTTTTTTAAATGTAGCCATCCGTTTAAAAAACGTACCAATAAAACAACCTTTAATTTAACACTGTGGGTTATCCGGTGTGTTTCTGGAAACGCTACTGCAATCGAGCCGGTATTGAGAGTAAATAAAATGTCGCAGCTCGTGCGTATTTCGATGTACTATACATCCTCATTCGTCTTCCCCGTATGCCTGCCTGATCTATTTTTTAGGGGAATAATCAAAATCAAGAAAAATTACGAGTGGTTATGCTGACAGCTCAGACATTACATCAAACATGGAGCTGATATGCAGCTTCCCTGGTGGTCTAGTGGTTAGGATTCGGCGCTCTCACCGCCGCGGCCCGGGTTCGATTCCCGGTCAGGGAACTCTCCTTTTCTATCATTTAGGCCTTCGTCCTCAAACGAAAGTACTGGGCCACGCGCTGCGATGTTTTCCAAAAGCCACCAACGGGCTATCTAATTTAAATATATATATATATATATATATATATATATATATATATATATAAATGTTTTATTCTGAGGTAGTGGTCTTCTTGGAATTCGGAAACTGCAAGTGCTCCAAGCTGTCTCCACTGACATGTATATGACAAATCTACTGCCTTTTGATGGTCCAATGATATTTGTATTGTACATATTTTATTAATTCTGAGGTGACATAATCGCTCAATTTGCTTGTACAGCTATACATAGACAGGGTCATTTTACACTCAGCCCTGCCACCACGGTCAGAGAACCAGATGTGAGACCATTATCGAAGTATCCCCTAGTTCTGTATCATTCCCATTTAAAAAAAGTAATGGCAAGGGCATTTTTCACTATGTTGCATCACCACTTATTTTTAACAATACTCTGTAAGCATTTGTGAACTGAGGAGACCAACTGCATTAGTGTCGAAAGTGTAATGCATCCCTGTTCTTGCTTGATAAAGGATTTCAGCTGCTCAACAGTTTAGGGTCTCCTTTGTCGTATTTTTGTTTCATATGTCTTCAATAGTGACAGATTTGGACAGCAGGCAGGCCAGTTTAGCACATAGACTCAATAGAGATGGGCACTTATTTGGAAGTAGAAAACAAACATTTTAGCACTGTGTCAACAACCATTAAATGATCAATATGTTTTGATTTTAAATGTAGCCAGAAACATAATCAGAAAGTAGCAACAGACATTGTCAAGGAGTATTAACCAAATTCCAACCACTGAATCTTTTGAAATCCTCAGAATATAGGCATAAAGGACAGATACACGTTAATTGTATATTAAGAGCATTGACTTAAACTCCAATAGAGAAGACTACCGACCAGGGGACTCATGTATCAATATTGCGTACGTTTCTAACTAAATTCTTACGTATGTGTAAATCCTCCAATATTCTGCATTGCTAGACGTGTCTGTTAATAAAATAAAGTGGTCAGAGGTTAGTCAAGGTGGACGCGAGGGAGCGATTTGCTGCACTCCAGCCGTGTCTAAGCTACAGGAGGTGGGCAAAATGTGACATATATTTTCCCATTGACTAGTCAATCGCTGGTGTGACAGGTTTAAGGAAATACTCATAGCCTGTTATACACTATAACGTTCATAGTATGTGAGGATCTTAAAACATCTAAGGCTAAAAAGGTCATGCTGTCGGTACTAATTGATAGAGATTGATTAGAGTCATATAATTGTGTTAAAAAGTTAATCTGTCACGCGTACGAAGGGTTAAAATTGTAAGAAGAATGTGTAAACGTAAAGCTTTCCATACAGCGGTGTATGCTAATACGCCATGTGATCTACGCAGGATGTTAATCAAAAACTCTCCACCCAAAACAATCCTCATTACACAAAACATTTCATTTAGGAAACATCACCGTATCACTCTCGTGATTATTCATCCTATTTTTCAGGTACGTTCTTGCTATAAAACTGTTAATTTAATAACTTGCTACTTGCTAACATGTCAGAGTGTTTAAGGTGTTTGTTATTAACATTTTGAATAAGTTAATGTTAAGTTTGCTGTGTGCGGGTGTCAGCGGAGCCCCTGCTGGTTACCGAGAAGAATAGCTTCGTGTGAATAAACGTACGTAATGTACGCAGTTTCGCGGTGCTGTTTGTACAATGTGTTTAAAGCACTTTATTGACATTTGTGATAGATTTAGTTATGGTTTACTGAGCTACAACTACTTTGTGCTTGACAGTCATATTGAAAAATTAGTATATGTTTCAGTGAATTAAAGAGTATGCTTTTGTGACTTGAATATGCCATTTGGGCTGCAGGGTTTTGACGAGTGCTACATCTGTAGCCTATGTTGCAGGAAATAGTTTGCGCTTTCATGTATGTTATTCATATTTCTATCGATCATTTTCCCAATTTTTTCCAAAATACCATGGTATTTCCTCAATTCAACCGCTGGGCTTGAAATTTGCGTAGAGATACGCACATTTTCCAGTCAAGTTCAACATTGATAATTACCTTATTTTGCGCCAAAACTGGCGTACGCATGGTTAACACACATTTGTGCGTACGCACGATTGATACACGAGGTATTCCAACAGTTAAAACGTTCTACCAAAACAATCAACCTTTTGTTGGTGTGAGTGAGAGAGCAAGCATGTGAATGAGTGAGTGTGTGGGTGTGTGTGAGAGAGTAATTTTGAAATAGTTAGCTAGATCATTACATAAATTGGTAACAATTGAGCGTAGTAGCCTAGACTACTAAAATTAACAGCAAACACATGAACTGTTAAGAATTGTAGCAATTTAGGCAAAAACTCAATGGAAAGCTGGCAACCTTTTCTCACCTTGAACTCCTTTGGGAATGGATCACTCTTCTGTTCTGATCCAAAAAAGTCTAAAGTCAAATAAGTGTGCAAAATACTGAGAAGGCACTAATCAGACAGGATTTTTAGGTTGTCATTTTTTAAACTTCTCACAAAGTGTTTGACAGTATTGTTACACTAAAAATATAAAACTAAAGCAATTTGATACAAAATGTTCTTTAACCCTATCAAATCCAAATGTTTGAAATATTTTAAATACATTTTATCCTAAATATTGCCCATCCCTGGGTACAAATGGCAATTATAAATGGTATTCTAAATGTATAATTGAGGCAAATTGATGCAGTAAGGGAGCATGTGCAACTGTGATGCAGAGATAGTAGCAATGAGGTCCCGAGGTAAACATGTAAATGTAAAAATTGAAGAATGCAAGTACGATGGCAATTCTAAATGTGCAATGAAGGCAAAGTGAATGTGCAAGTGAAATGCAGGGATAGCAGTAGTGAGGTTTCAGATAAACACATACCTGTAACAACTGAAAACTAAAATTTTCTGACTTTGCAAGGCAGTGTCATAGTCCAGTAGTACAAAGGTAATAGTGCAACAAGGTCCCTGAGAGGCGGGGTTTATGGTTAGTGATGGGTGACAGAGTTCAGCAGGCTTACAGTAGATGGAAAGAAACTGTTCCTGAGTCTGCTGTTCTGGGCATGAAGAGACCTTTACCGCCTGTCTGATGGTAGGAGGGCAAACAGTATGTGGCATGGATGTGAAGGGTCCCTGACAGTGCAGCGAGTCCTTTGCATATGCTGCTTGCACTGTAGGTCTATGAGGGCTGGGATCTGGGCACCAGTGATGTGCTGGGTGGTTTTCTTCACCTGTTGCAGGGCCTTCTGGTCAGCTACAGAACAAACGTTAAACCAACCTGTGATGCAATTGGTCAGAATGCTCTCTATTGTGCAGCGATAAAAGTTGACAAGGATCATGGAGGACAGATGGGCCTTCTTAAGCCTCCTCAAATAGCAGTACAATCTTGTGAAGCAACTGCTCAGAATAAGTAAGAAGGTGAAGTTGTCTAACCTGACAGACTGGGAGTGAATAAATCATATAAATCAACCTTTTAATGATATTATGTACTGTAGATGATGAGATCCCCAAACTGGTTGCAACATTACTTTGAGAAACATTATTCTTAAAATATTTGCACTATTTGCCCATGCAGTGTTGAACCCTCCCCTTCCTCACTTCTGACAGACCCATCCTCTCTTTCAATACCCAATCATGCTACTGACCTGATTCCAACTGACCACATTTTTTTTGAATGACACAACTTTTCCAGTTTCTTTTGGCCTCCATCCCAAAATTGTTAAACTTGTTGCTGGCGTTCAAAGTGGGCATATATTTTTCAAGAATGAATCAAATGCCAGTTTCAACATATTATATGTTGTTTTTGACCTACTTTCAATGAAATATTGGGTTTAAAAAAGTTGGTAATGTTTGCATTTTGTTATGCAGCATTGCGACTTTTTTGGAAATGGGGTTTTTCATTGATTTCAGTAGGTACTCACTGTTACATGAGTGCCATAAAACATAAAGCAAAAGGGGCTACATAGGCACTTAACTAAAGTATCAAAATGATTAATAGAGAAAGTAAGACTGTAAGTTAGCCTTATGTTAGAACAGTTAGAAGGCTACGCCTACTTCAAGGGGAAGAACGTACAGTATGTGTTTTAATAGACGTGCAAAACCAGACTGAGTGACTAGTTTCCTGTCTGTCATTTTACCAGTAACTGAGTAACGTCACATTTCCCTCTAAGTTCTAGTGTACCAACAGTGTTCCTGTCGACCATCAGAACTAGCTGAGGACAGCGCTCCACAAAACCCACGGTATGATACTGATATCATTATCTAATGACACAAAGTTTCTACCCTGTATTCCAGGCCTATGAGACTTTATTTGTAATAAACAATGACAAATGGGTTTGTGCTGTTTGGAAGTGTAAAACATCAAGGGGAAATGTATTATTTCTGTTTTTCAACTGTCTTAATGATGTAAGTTGTTTCACAATGCGGAATATGGGTTAGTCTGGAACGGTCTTATAATGGACAGGGAAAGGATTTGATGTAGATCAGCTGGTCCAAGATCTATACTTCAGAGAAAAGTGTAACATGAGCTATGAGTAAAAATCACTTCAAAAGCTACATGATAATGTTTAAAATCTGATTGAAAGTATGTAGAAATACAAAAAAGGTTATGTCCATGTGTGTAGTCTTGAGCTTTGGCGGCCAATGTCTTGTGCAGAACGAGAGGTTTTCACATGAGCATATTGAGAAATCTTGTCAGCGTAGAACGGCCTAATGCTTGATGCTTTTCTCCATCACAGGTTAGCCATGGTACCATGCTTGTTATTTACAATACTCCAGGTTGGGGAGGTGGCGCTGAATGCATTTGGACCCACAGAGAGAGGTGTGTTTTGTGTGATCCTTCTGTGTTTATCCCGTAATCTTTATTGTGATTCTTGGTAATAGCACGGCACTTGCAATGCAAAGGTTGTTGGTTCAATTCCCCTGGTGGGCCGGCCAGTGTTTGAAGCATAAACATTTAGGAACCTGCTGCTGAATGACTATATTGTAATATCTGACAGTAACTCTGACTGAACCAAGTGCTTTTTGGGGCCCCAGAAAGGTGGATGGGGATGTCTACTTTAGGACTGGACGGAAGACTTAATCACGAATACCAAGATTTCTGTGAGGAAGAGGTGAGGTCATTCTTATAATCTTTGCTCAGTGATCTCGTATCTAAAAGCAGCTCAGATTTACAGCCCCTGTTGCCCTTCCTCTCAAACAGGTTTTGAACAAGTCTCAGGAGGATATGCACTGCAGTGAAGAAAGTAAGACCCATACTGCCCTGCAATCCATCAGTATTGGCCTTACACATATCACACAAACAGAGCAACCCGTACAATTTGAACTGGATGCAATTTTGCACCAAACAAGACATTTAACATTGAACCACCTAAATGGTTTAAAGTCAGAGTAGGGGTCTGGTAACAGTCTGACACCAAATGATCTGATTTCAACATTTTCAGTTCTCTTCCTCTCTATCAGCGGTAGCTTTACAAGAGATGGGTTTGTTGCCCAAAAAGACTTCTGCCGAATTTTGCTCAAAGATATTTGAGGAAAGAATGAAATGAAGGACTCAAACTCTGACAAAAATCTTTATCGCTTTTTTTGTGAGAGTATGAGTGTTATTTCTATCCTTATTTTCTTCTCTCTCTGTAGGTTTTACAGACTTTCCTGACAACTTTAATTTTTACACATGTTGTTTCCGGTTTTGAGAGCATCTCAAATGCTTTACTTACATATTTCATTCATATAGTTTATTTTTAAAGATTTCAAAGGGACCAATGTCTTGCAAAAAGTTCCACTTCTGAATGATCTGTCCACACAACATAATCCCAAATGGCTTAAAGATCATCAATGTGTTTTTTTGCAAATGTGAGACAAGCACTAATCTTTCTATTAGTTAGCGGTGGTGTGCTTTGTCTCCCATTAATTGCGTTTTTTACCCATTCTCTTTATTCTTGCATCATGAACGCTGACCTTGAGTCGTTGCTGTGTCCTTGGAGTAATTTTGGTAGGCCGGCCATTTGGGCCTCCTAAATGTATGGACCCGGTGCCCCCTTGCAGTACAGCTGGATCTTTGCAGCCAGGATGTATAACCCAAGTTGTGGCAAAACCACAATGCCTGCATGTCTCATAGAGGCTGATCCATATGGGCCCAGATCTGCCCATGTTGATTATGGTGGTTATTCCATTATGGTGGTTATTCCATCTTTAAAAGGCCATTTGCTTCATTTCTAATGTCCTGCTGAACTGTGATACTCTCTGTACATTCAAACAATTTTTTTTACACAAAAGTGCTTGAGATATTTCTCAGTGAAACGTTCTCGCTGGTCAGTTTATATTGACTTTGTAGTTTTCTCATATTATCTTCAGACATGGTCCATCCTATTTTCCATGTAGACTAGTTAATACTGTAACGTTTACAAGAGTGAATGCTTAAAATGCACTCTTTTAAGTGTTGGAGGAAGGATTCTACACAGTGCCCTTATAAGATGAGCGCACTAGTTGAAAATCACTCTGGATAAGCAATGGCTAAATGTATACAAATCTGAATGTAGGTAGTAATATATGAAAACAACGCTACGTTGCTGTAATTGCAAAGTGTGTGTGAAGAGTTTGAGTAGTGGCCATAGAGTAGGATAGAGGACCCATCGCTGAATGTTTCATTGTGTGTGAGTGCACCGGCAGCACTGCTGAGGGCTACTGCCATTTAAATGAGTTAACTGGGTGCCTACACTCTTTTGAGCTTTACAGTCTCAAATTGATGAGTGACAAATGTTAACCAGTTCATAATAACTTGAAATTCATAATAACTAGAAATGCTAACCTGGGGGTCCTGCAATACTTAGTTATAATACATGGTTACTGGGTGCCAAGATTTACAACGGAATTTACAACATACCTGACTCCAACTAGATCCACAGTCATGTGATCATAACTCAAACTAGGTCATGAGGGGGAAAGTCCCACCCAATTGACTACAATAAAAGGGGGAAAACCTCAAGGGTGATGTCCATATATACATAGCATAACTACAGCCTTGCAACCTAGCAAACAGACAGACAGACAGAAAGAAACACACACACACACACCACACACACCACACACACACACACACACACACTTGCATGCACTCATTCACCAAATGCTGTCTGTAAATCTAGGTTTGAAGACCAGCTGTCTAATCTACCCAAACAATCAGATCGACTGCTCTTGGATGTTGAATGATGTGTCCAATGACAGCAGATACCATGCCTCCATCCTGTAAGCTTCTCTCACAACTTTCAATAAACATTAACCCCTTACAAACACCATACTGACACTTGTACTACAGCGGTAATGCAAGTGTGTCAATTCAAAAATGTTTACTGTGAGAAAATAAAAGTCCCCAATAAAAGAATTCTACAGTACCTCTCATTTTACTAGGTGGCCATCTTAATCATTGTGTGTGTGTTTGAATCTCAGTGTGTCTGAGGATTGGGACTGCCAACGAAGGGCTGATATGGTTGGCGCTGGGGTCGGATATGTGTCTGCTACGTGCCAAGTGGATGTCAACTCAGTAGTCATCCTGACTGTCAATGTGTCACGCGATGACATGTGGTGCCAGTACACCTGTCAACACGAAGCGCAAGATATTGAGCTACTGAGTCCACCCTCCAAAGTCACTGCCTCGGTAACAGGGACAGACCTGCTTGTGCGTTGGGATCACCCGGCCAACACTCGTGTAGAAGAAACGAAATGTCTCGACTACCAGCTTGTCATCAATGACCGGGTAATCATCATTATACAAGAGAGATGTTTTTATATTGTGACTGGTGTTTGCTTGGTGTTATAGTTAGAGGCTGTGTGTATGTATGTCTCTTATGAGGTGAAGAACTTAACGGAGGCTCAAAATATGACTGACAGTGAGAGCGTGGACCCCACACAATTATACAACGTGAAGATGAGGGTAAAGTACAGCATGCATTGCACAGGATATAAAAACTGGAGCAACTGGAGCAATACCATCAGTAAGTCTGTCGTTTTTTCTACTAATATATTTTCCTGTCACATTATTTAGAAAATCGAAATATAACAGAACCAAATTCAGATCATAGAAATAAGATCATACAAAAAGTACTCATCTTTTACAGTCAGTTTTTCTAATAACACCACTGTGTCTGCATTTATGTGTGTGTTCAGAAGTGGCACCACCCAGTCAGCTGAACCCTCTGGGAGTCGCTTGTATCGCTCTGGGGATACCCATGATCCTCCTGGCACTAATGCTGCTTATCCGACTACAGAGGTAAGCTGTTGGAATCTTGAAAATTAAAGTAAGACAGAGTTATTTATTAAAAAGAGAGAGACGGACAGGACAGAGAATGAAGATGCAGAAATTTACGAAATGAACGAAAGACAGAAAAAGACCAGACATTTTATTATTAATAGGGCTGTCAAATGATTAAAGTAACGTATTGCATTATCTTCTGTAGTTAATCAATTAACTGCAATTATAGAATGTGTAAAAATGTTGCCCTTAATAAAAATAAATCTGTTAAAAACAGTGCATTATGCTAAAGACATAGTTTTATAGCAATCTACGGAAAGTGCTTGACTTGAAATGAAATAAATGCAAGCTGTCAATGTCCTTAATTTAGTTTAATATACATACAATGTCAATCCATAACTTACTACGAAAACGGTCTGCATCTAAATGCAACCCATGTAAATGTAAATAGAAGGTTGCAGTCTCATATTGTTTATGAAATAAATGCACCAAGGACAATGTCCTAATTTAAGCTATTGTATAAAACACATATCAGCCCCCTTATCTGGACAGCTACATGATGTGCAGGCATTTAACCCATAGAATCACACCTATGTGTGGCAGAAATGTGTTTAGAATGGGGTCATGTCGGGGCCTGTAAATGTTAGATTTTCTGAAAGATGTTAGCCACAACCAAATAAAGTATCTCTATTAAATTTACCCCAAATTCAACCAAATGCATGAGGTAGGCTTCTTGTATAGGCAATGGCATACTGTAAGTCAAGGTAGCTAGATATGTTATATACAAACATGAAATCAGGGTGTATCTGTACAGTAATTCATGCAGAGCATAGTTGTTTGCTAATTCCACCATAAGAATATGCTTTGGTGGAAACATTAATGCTCAGATTAGCAAAGATATATGAGAATGACAACTTAGCATGCTACAAGCAAAGTATTAGAAGGTGGACACAACAGAGCTTGGGAGCCAAGGCTGGCATTCCTGTTTGATGGGGTTTGGGACGCAAGAAGATAATCCCATTTCCTCACATCCATTGCACAATCAGATGTGCAGCCTAACCAACGCGTTTTCAGAGCAGAGTAAACACGATTCACGACATGAATGCCAACTCTTCAATGATATACTGTATTAAGGAAGATGCCTGTGAAGAGCTTAGGTCAAGTCAACTGTCAATACTGTTACTGGTAAACAATAAATGTGTGATAGTAGGGCAAAGCTGACAGCTCCTGCTAAAGTCAAGCTCTGACTGGATGGCGCCAAGTCTCGAAAATAAAAACGGCGTTAACCATGACAAAAAATTAACTGTTTTATTTTTTTTTAAATTAATCGCAAGGGTTATCGCGTTATCTTTGACTGCTGTAATTAATAGTATGTAATAATTGTTAAGTGGAAATGGTGCTGAGATCATTTAAGCTTCACACCACAGACCAGACAACTGTTTACTGTGAAACAGAACTTCCTTAAAACGAGAGAGTGGTGGAAAACACCCATTATTCTTAGAAAATGACAGAAAGGGGAAAAGCTAAATGCATGAGAGACTTTAGAGAAACTGGTGCCAACAATATTCGGGGTTTGTGTGTTCTCTATGAACGTAATGATGTCATGCTGAGGCTATGACTATGTGGCCACTGACTGGCTGCGGTGTGCCTACTTGTTTTCAGGGATCGTCTTTTCCCCCCCATCCCTGGTCCCCCACTGAAGATTAAACACCTATTGGAGAGAGACCAGCGATCTCAGGTGAAAAATCACACTCACAAGCAGGTGCACACATCACAGAAACATGTTATGCTTGGTAATTGAAAAAAATGTTAGGATATGATTCAATCTCTTGCCAAGCTAACAAACATTCTCTCTGTCTCTCCTGGTTTGAACAGTTTGTCCCTCAGGTGCATCTGTCCAAATGTGTTGAGGAGATCACAATAGTGGAAGAAGCTGAGGAAATACCTGACAGATTAACAAAAGGACAAATGAAAAAACCTAACTGAAGTCCAATCATCCTAAACCCTTGTTTAAGGTCCTATAAGAAGGATCTCCAGGGCGGAAGATGCAGCTGTAACAGCTTGTTAGAACCCAATTGTTTCAAACTATAAGAAAAAGGTGCATTATCAGACTCCATTTAGTTTCCTCTCAAACTGCTCCGAAGGACCAAATCTATACACCTCAAATGACACATTTATAAAGTCGGCCGTGCTTCATAAATTGCCCCTAACAGTTATTTCCTTAACTTATAAATCTCTATAAAACTTTATGGCAGAAAACACTGAATTATGTTGGAGACATTATTCACTTTTTCTAAATTCCTTTGGAAACAGCATATCACCCCTGTCAGTAATGTGCTGTGGCCTATTTCTAAACTGTGCAGCTGTTGTGGGGGATTTTTCTAGAAATGCATGAATGACTTTATACTTATGAATATTAATGTGCAATGTATAATCATGTTGTTTTATTATAAACATATTAATGTGGAATCCACACTCACAGTAAATGACTTTTAGGATAGGATGAATTACACATACAGATAATGTCTATGTTCATCATAATATATGTCTTATGCTGAGAGATAGTCATGAGCAGGCAATTACTTTGAGCCCAGAGAGGGGCATTTCTAAAGTTTACTGCCTTTGTATCCACTTGTTGGGGTGTCCCGAGTGTGGCCCATGAGCTGGTCATAAAGCATACTCTGTGATAAGAGATGACCTGAGTGCCCCATGAGCTTAACGTAACACTTACTTTGTGGACAATGATGGACATGACCCAAGTATGAACCATAAGGAGGATGTGAATTACTGTCGCAAATTACGAGCATTCAGGGAGGTAGAAGATAAGAAGCGCACCCCACTCAGGGGGGTTGCCAACCAGACAAAGTCAGATGGCGTTATGTGTGAAAGTTCTGTATAAAAGCCCATTGGTCCGGACTCAGAACATTGGGGGTGTATCTGCAGAAGGACCTGGCTTTAATGTCTGTCATTATTGTATGATTTTCATTCAAGTTGATTGGATTCACAAAGTCCTGAGTTGAAGTGCATTAGTTTTTAAAGAGTGGTTGATGTTCCATGACACTGTTAGCAGGGATGCTTATGATACTGGTGGAGATGGAACAGCATTACCAAAAACCTTCTTAACTGAATTCCAAACTGGGAGTGGAAAGTTGGTGATTATCTTGTATCCAGGGATGATGTAGTTCTCAGAGTGCTGTGACAAGAAACAGCAACCTGATTCAGTATCCTAACCTAACCAGGTTAAATACTGTATCTTTTGTTGTTAAAAGTTCAAATATTGGCTGAGATGAGACCAGAGTTTTCAAATCTATAAAAAATATTATTGGGACGTAAAACTCAAAAGAGTTTATGCAGGTTTGGATAATCAAATAATTCCCTGTGCATTTTTTTCAGACTCCTTTTATTTGAGTATTTTCAGCATTATTTAATCAGGTCTGTCAGAACAAATCGATGAAAAAATTAAACCTTAAACTTGAAATGAGAAAAGAAGATATGTGGACTTAGTTTTGTGAGCATTTCCTTGCCGTGTTAGTAGGGCAGATTGGTACCAACGAAGAAGAGTCATTGAATTTCCTTGCTGTGTAAGTAGGGCAGACTCAGACCAATTAAGAAGAGTAGTTAGTTGAATTTCCTTGCTTTGTGTTAGTAGGGGAGACTGGAGCAAAAGTAAACAAGATTGTGGGCGTCAATCGCAGGAAAATCACGCAAGATGTTGTTGTACATTGGTAGCCAGGATGCTTCAGTACACTGTACACACAATTTATTTTTGTTGCTGCAATCATTAGTTTCAACCTCAATAAAGAAAATTGAGCATTTTCCAGGGGTAGGCATGCATGCTCATGCCATGACACTGCCTCCACCATGCTTCACAGATTAAGTGGTATTCTTTGGATCATCTGCAGTTCTTTTTTCTCCACCACATATTTTCCTTCCCATCAGTTTATTAAAGACCTTGATCTTGTTTGTCCATAACTGTGCTGCCTGGTCTCTATACAATTTAACAAATTCTAAACTGGCCTTCATGTTTTTGCAGCTGATCAGAGGTTTATATCTTGCAGTCTAGCTTTTGTTATTCTGCTGCTGAAGTCTTCTGTGAATAATTGATTGTGACACTTTACTCCAGCACTCTGTAGGTTGTTGATTTCACTGACTCTTGTTAGGGTTGGTTTTTCATAGTTTTTGTAATTTTCTTTTATCAACAGCTGTTGATTATGTTGTTGTTTGAAAGTGCTGTTAATAATTATTGATAAAATATAAGTGTTGAAATAGACAGAAATAAAAGATGACAGTCTATACTCTGCCTCATATTCATCTTTAAATCAAGAATCCTTGAGAATATTTCAAATATATAATATATTTGAAAACATTAGGTGTATATACACTACCGTTCAAAGGTTTGGGGTCACTTAGACATTTCCTTAATTTTGAAAGAAAAGCATTTTTTTGCCCATAAAAATAACATCAAATTGGTCAGGGGTTGTATTCACTAAACATCTTAAGCCTGAAAGTAGCTCCTAACTTGCAGATTTAGGAGTAATTCTTAAAAGGAGTCCTACATTTTTGCCTAAGAGTTTTCCCCATAGCGTGTTAGTACTAAAACCAGCTCTGCGTAGATGGCCAACATTCCGGAGTGGTCTCTTCACTGTTGACATTGAGACTGGTGTTTGTGGCTACTATTTAATGAAGAAGCCAGTTAAGGACCTGTGAGGCTTGCATGGAATTAGACTAGTTTCAGAAGAAATATGTTTTTTTTTCTAGCCGTTTTGAGCCTGTAATCAAACTCAAATGCTGACGCTGAAGATCCTAAATTAGTATAAGGAAGGCCAGATTTATTGCTTCTTTAAACAGCACAACCGTTTTCAGCGATGCTAACATAATTGCAAAAGGGGTTTCTAATGATCCATTAGCCTATTAAAATGAATCCATAAACTTCAGTCATTAAATATGGATTAGCAAATGCAACACAAGAGTGATGGTTGCTGATATTGGGCCTTCGTATACCAATGTAGACATTACATTTATATATCAGCCGTTTCCAGCAACAATACTGATTAAAAAAAGTTATTGTTAACACAACAAATAAAATGTGGAGAATGTAATGGATTGTAAATATTCTCCGAAGACACCGTATATAGGTTGAATAAAATACAGCATATGATAACAATTTACAACTATACATTTGTTTTTGAGACAATTTGAGAGAAATGACAATCAGATAAACTTTGTGTTTATGAAGGTTTTATAACATTATGTAGTGAACTCCAAAAGTATTGGGACGAGGCCACATTCCTTTGTTTCTATATTTCAGGACAAATTATAAAGTCTATAAGGTACAGATCAGATTGTCTTCTTTGTTTTGGATAAACCAATAAGAAATGATCCACGTCTTGTATTATCCCCCCATTATAGTTGAAGAAACAAAGATATTTGGACAATCGGCTTCATAGCTGTTTCGTATGAAGTAATGATTTGTCTTCATCATTATGCATGCACAAGAGACCTGTCAATATCTGTCCTGATTCCATATTTTGCATTTACAGTCTTTTGCTGGTGTCTGACAATTTGAATGTAAATATCCTCATATTAAAACTGACCACCTGCATTTTAACCCCAAATTCATGGCATTGTTTCAAATTGACAGTGCTGCAATAAAGAGCCCAAAAACCCTTGAATATGTCAGTATCCAAATGTGTGTGTGTGTGTGTGTGTGTGTGTGTGTGTGTATATATATATATATATATATATACATATATATATATATATGCTTATTGTAATGAATGACAGTAAAAAAATCTATTGATCTGATTATGGTTTAGATTCACATTGTTCTGGCCTCAACTCAGATTCCATCTTTTTTAAGGATTACTTCATCAGTTGCACACAACAAAATACAAAATATAACTTGAACTTTCCAAAATGGAAATGTGCAGGGGGCTTCCAAATTAGGTGACCTAGGAGCTAATAGGGGAAATAATATCTCACTCAAAGATTTCTCTAGGGCTTGGCTGTGGGATTCAGTTCAGCTAATGTTTGGTTAGGTGAAAAATATTTAAACATCAAGGCTATCTTCATTCATCCACTCTTGCTTAAAGTGGTCTCTAACAAATAAACCTCTTGGACTTGATGTTGCAAAGAGTTGATGGATGCTACTGCCTGATATAAGTAATGCTACTAAGCCTATTGGGCAGACAAAATATTTTTTTAAGAAACGAATACGTGTATATTTAATGCATTGTTCTTTTGTAGCTTTTCTACGCTACTTTTCAATGCATTATTTTCTTTGATCCGGCTAGAGTTGACTTTCTACAAGAGGACCTGCTGCTCCCTAACTATTTGGTCTCCAATGGGTGGTATTAGGCTAAAAGTGTACTCCGGTCACATGACCAAGATACCTAATGTTGTTCCCCACAGGTTACAGTGCCCCCTTTTGGCCAATCATTATAATTACAGATCTATTTGTCAAGATAATATTTTGTCAAATTAAATTGAGAAAACCATGCAAATCTTTGGTAGAATTCACAACGAAATGAACCCTGGGGTCTTGCTTCAATAGGATCTTGTACTTCTCAAAGATATTTCAAAATTCAGAAAATGGGGATCCTTTTGAATAGGGAAAGAGTTACTACTCTCCTCCAAACAGTTATATGTTTAAAAAGATTAGAATCTGCTTCAAATGTATTAAAGGATTATTTAAATTGATATCCTTGGGAAATGAAATTACCTCTATAGAAGCAGTTTTGAGACTGTGGATTTTAGCCCTCAATTTCACATGGGCCTAGCCCATGATTTATTGTTAAAGAATTGCAAAAATAAGAAAAATATTTGAATTAAATTATTTTTAGTTTATTTTTATTGTAGATAATTATTTTCTCAAACTTATCGTAAACCATAGAAATTGTCATGAACCAAATCAAACAGAAGTATCTTCCATTGACATTTTTCAAGTTCATCTGATTTGTTATTAGGAATACTGATGTGGTCATCCAAGATTTCCTGATTCATTAGGATAGACATTTTTATTTAAATATGTCCCATCCTAGCACTGCAAGTTGCCAGATTTGTTAATTTCTTCAACAGTAAAACGATTTTCATAGGTCCAAATATATTTTAAGAAAATCAGTTTTTTATTTCAATTACAGTCTAGTCAGTGAGAAAAACTTCCACAGATCAACTGTGTCAACTATGTATTTAACACATTATAGACAGTACAATAGATACACAGAGGGAAAGACAATTGCCAGTGTCAGTGTTCATGTCCTGAAGTGCCCTTAGAATACTGACATACATCCTAGCGAATGCTTGCACAAGACTCACACTCACACACACACACACACACACACACACACACACACAC